>CAUYON010065515.1:0-10725 GCA_963573935.1 Arctocebus calabarensis
TTCCAGCTCCTGAGAAGCCTCTTAAGAGGAGTCAGAAGAACCCAGTAAAGAAGCATCTTATGATGCAGAAGTGCTTCAGAGACTCAAACAGGCTCACACCTGTGCTATGCCTCAGTCCACAACTTCTACTGACTCTAGTTAATGAATTTGATTCTCTCACATTCTCCTGTCTAATAGCCATTATTTCTTTAAGGAATTACAAATATTTGTAAAGTTTGAATATCTACAATGAATACTTCACCTCCACGGCTGAGGTTGGTTTTCCTGCTGTAATAGGGCTGTGAGACTGTTGGTGAGAATGTAAATTGGTGCAGTCACTATGGAAAATTGCATGGAGGTTCCTCAAAAAATTGAAAATAGAACTACTATATGACCCAGCAATTCCAATTTTGGGTAAATACCCAAA
Organism: Arctocebus calabarensis; assembly: GCA_963573935.1. Taxonomy (NCBI): domain Eukaryota; kingdom Metazoa; phylum Chordata; class Mammalia; order Primates; family Lorisidae; genus Arctocebus; species Arctocebus calabarensis. Next base: position 407 of record CAUYON010065515.1, read on the forward strand.
GAAATTGATTCCTAATTAAAGAGATATCTGTACCCTCAGGTTCACTGCAGTATTATTCATACTAGCCAAGGCATGCAAACATTGTAAATTTCATTGATGAAAGAATGGGTAAAGACAATGTGGTATTTATATACACAGTGGGCAGAAAGTTCGTGTGCAATTTAAATAGTAAAAGAGAATATAATTCAGCCTTTAAAGAAGATCCTGCCCTTTGCAACAACGTGGATGAACCTAGAAGACATTATGCTAAGTAAAATAGCCAGACTCAGGAAAACAAATACTACATAGTACCATCTATATAAGGAATCTAAAATACTCAAGCACATAAAAGCAGAGGGTAGAATGATGGTTGCCAAGTGCTAGGGGAAGAAGAAACGGGAGGTGTTAGTCAAAGGGTGCAGAGTTTTGGTTTCATTTGACCTGTGGTAAGGCAGAACTGCTCCTTCTTTTTCTTCCACCAATGATCTACTGTACAGTATAGTGTTTATAGTTAACAATGCCATATTGTATACTTAAATTTTTGCCAAGAGGGTAGAACTTAAGTTTTTATCATACACAAAAAAGTAATAATAAATAAAGAGAGTAGAGGAAACTCTGGAATGTGATAAGTATGTTTATGTCATTGTGATGATTTCAAGGGATATATTAACCTCCAACTCATCAAGTTGTATACATAGAGAATTTTTCTATACCAGTCATACCTCAAAGTGGTTTTAAAAAATGAAATAAAATCACACCAAACATTTTAGCAGAAAAAAATAGTGCTGTAAATTAAGGTCTTTCTTTCCATAATGCATCCCCTTTTCTATAAAACAGTGTCATAGAGTGTGTAGAAACTAAGTAATCTCTTTAACAACAATACCCTTTCCTCAATACTGTGTGTTGACCATTGTTTCCTTACCATATGTGATCAGACGTCCAGTGGTCTGTCTGCTGTCAGGTTCCAAATCTCTTGTTCCAAGTCACTTCTCTGAAATTTAGGGCTTGGTTTCCAGTCATCCAATATTCTCTAGAATCAAAAGTAGAGGCTACAATCATTCTATCCCCACCAAGAGGCTTAGGTACATCTGCTGATGGAACACTCAGCAATATGAAGAATCTGGCTGACATATGATGCAGCAAGGCGGCTCCCTCCTCAGCCCTACTCCTTTCTCATCTCACTCTCCCAGGAACCTTCATCTCTGGCATGCATCACAGAAGTCGCTGCCTCATATATTATTTACTTTATAGTGTGAACATCCCAAAACTTTATTTTCCTGGAGGCAGAGAATAGAGTCTGTGCTACCAGTAGTGAGCCCCTTTTCCCTGATCATGTCCTTGTCTTCTTGTTCTAGGAAAAATTCCTTTTTTCTCCAAGAACTATTTAGCTTATTTAAATCTCTGGGGTTTGTACTTTTAAAAATAGAAAAAAAGAATACCACAACTTAGAGACTGAGATTTCATTAATTAAGGAAACTATACTTTTGTATATGTAAACACAAGAAACCACACACACACAAAGTGATATTAGCAAACAATATGCTATTTGCTAACATACAACATAGCGATATATTTCTTACACTGAACTAGCCGCAACATATTTAGATTTATTTCAAACTATTTCATGTTTCCTGGTAGGTTTGTAAATTGATAAGTTTTTTATTTTAACTTGTTTATTTTTGTATATTGACCTCATATATTGAGAACTTTATAAACTATAAACTCACTGGTGTATTCATTGAGATTATGTACATATACATTTATATCATCTGTGACTACAATTTTATTTCTTCATTTCCACTCAAGATGCTGTTTTATTTTGTTTTGTTTTTTCCTTTTTTCTTGCCTTATTGCCTTGACTAGGATTTCCAGTACAATGTTAAAAAGAAGTGGAAAGAGAAGACATCCTTGTTTTGTTCCTGATCCTCAGGGGAAAAGCATTTAATCTTTTGCCATTAGTTATATATAATGTTATCTGTAGGTTTTGGTAGATACACTTTATGACAATGAACTCTTCACAGTTTGTTGAGAGTTTTGTCAGAATTAGATACTAAAATTCATCAAATGCTTGTTCTGTATCTGTTTTTAAAACTTTTTCTCCTTTTGTTTGTTGATGTGATATATTATATTTATTGATTTTTGAGTGTTAGTCCAGGCTTTAATCCCTGGTAAAAGTTCATCTGGTCTTTGGATCTTATATTTTTTCTCCATTCTTTCTGAAAAGCTTTCTTTTAATTGATCTGTCTAAGCGACTTACATTTTGTAAAATTACAATAGGATTAGATTTTGGTCTACCAATTTATTACTTGTTTTCTGGTTTTTCTCTCTGTTCTTTGCTTCTATGTTCTACATTTTCTGTTTTCTTCTTGGATTATTTAAATACTTTTATATTATATACGAATGTACTAATTTGCTGTTTCACCATTATTGTTATTTTTATCTTCTCCAGGAATTAAAAACATACACTTGAACTTTCATTCTTCTACTTAGGGTTGATATTTTGCCACTATAAGTAAAATGTGGAAGGACTTTCAACCCTATAGTTTTCTTTATCCTCTTTCCTTGTGTTATGACTGTCAGATATATTACATATATCAAAAACCCCACCACACAATGTTATAATTTTAATTTTCCATTGTGAACATATTTTAAAGAATTGACAAGGAAAAATTATGTTTACCAGATATTTACCATTTATTTTTATGTTTACCAGATATTTACCATTTCTATTATTATTCCTTCACTCCTGAAATTCTGGACTCCCTCTGATACTATTTTCCTTTAGCCTAAAGACCTGTCTTTAGTATTTCTTTTAGGAAAAAATGTGTGGCAACTGATTCTCTTCATTTTCTTCCATCTGAGGCATCTAAAAATGTGCTTTTACTTTTACTTTTTATTCCTGATGGATATTTTTATTATCTACAGAATTTGAGGGCCATGATTCTTTTCTGTCACAATTTTTAAAATATTCCACTGTATCCTTGGCTCCATGAATTCTCATGGGAAATTGGTAGTCATTCCAAAAGTTGTTACCATGAATGCAATGTGTCGTTTTTCTCAGTTGCTTTCCAGATTTTTTTTTATCTTTGATTTTATTATAATGTGCCTTGGTGTAGTTTTCATTTTGCTTTTCTTATTTATAACTCATTGAGTTTCTTGAATCTGTTAATGTATGTCCTTCACCAAATTTGAAAAGCTTGTGGCCATCATTTCCTCAAATATTTGTCTGTGTTTATCTATTGCTCCTCTCTCGGATTTCAATGATACAAATATGAGAACTTTTGATATTGTTCTATAAATTCTTAAAGAATTAAGAATTATATTAAATTATACAGTACGATCAAAACATTTCTGAATGTATATGAATCGTGCCTTATGATTGCACCAATGTACAGAATTATGATTCAATAAAATTATAAAAAAAAAGAATTAATTATATTTTTCTATTTTATTCTCTCTTTATTCAAACTGGATAATTTTTATTGACTTATTCTCAAATTCATTTTTCCTTTCTCATATCCATTTGACTATTCAGCCCATGTAATGTGTTTTTCCAATTTTGCATTTTTTAATATTTTACTTCTAAATTTTCTATTTGATTTTTTTATAGTTTTTATTTCACAAGTAAGAATTTCTGTCTATCCATTAATTTCAAGTGTATCTAAGTTTACCTCATGGAATATGGTTACAACATCTGCCTCAAAAATCATTTTATGATAATTTCTATTAACGTATTTTCATCCTGAGGTTGTCATTTGTTCATTATCTTTTCCCTTGAGACTTGATCATATTTTCCTGGCTCCTTTTATGTTGTATAGTTTTGGATTACATCCTGGACACACTGACTACTTAGTTCTATAGATTCTGGGTCCTGTTACAATATTCTTGAGAGAATGTTAATTTTTATTGTTTTTGTTTTCTTAGCAAGTTTCCTTCATGTCACAATTTTTGCCTGATCTGTGGGCAGTGGTTTATCTGTCACTTCAGTTTTTGAAATTCTTTGCTTTGCTACTAAGATTCCTTCCAGCCCAACTATCACTCAAGGATTATTCACTCAAGAAAGTGAAAGCATTGCTTCAATAATTGTCCTTTTAGAGTTCTCAGGTAGTTGTTTCTGATTGTAGCTCAGTTCTCAAATACTTCACTATGCCCCTTTGTATTTTTCCTACATGTGCACAGCTGAGAAATGAGTCCGGACCTTGTGCAGGTTTATACACAGAATGAGAAGATCCCCTTCTCCAACTCCCTCCTCGCTGAAATTCCCCTCAAACCCCAGCTAATGAATGCCACAGTCTCCATTCCTATAGCCAAAACAAAGGGCTTGGTGGTTCAAAGTTTTATTTCCTGAGCCACCAGGGCAGATAAGTTCTATCACTGGAGATTCCCTTTGAGGAAAAGCAGTGAGAGGAAGAAAGACAAAGAGGAAAAAAACATAAATATGTTTAGAGCACAGAGGCCTTTTTATGGCTCCTCTGGTCCTAAAAAAGGGATTTCTCTCTTGCCTATACTTCGTAGATACAGCTCCTTTGGGGACTACTGATCAAAGGCATGAGAAAAAAGAAATAGAGAAAAAATGGGAGAGTCAGACCTGTGCAAGTTACTACTTCAAATTTAACTTCTCTCCCCAATTTGCCTACTTTTACTTACTTTTCAAAATTCTGGAGTAATTGTTTTTTATTTTTCTGGAGTTTGTAATTAGAATGATAGGAAATAACAGGCTTACTGCTTGGCTGGTACCAGAAGTCTCTATGTAACATTTTATAACATTTATAACATTTTATTTTACTTTATTTGCTCCCTAAGCCCCCAAATACAAAGAGCATCTTAGTCAAAAAGCTTGGTACATAATTCAAATACTGTGATAATAATCAATCACTAAATTAAAACACATAGGGAGGATATACATAAACTTGTGAATCTGCCCAAGATCAAAATGAGGCAATGGGATGACATGAGAGAGTTGAGGGTCATACAACTGAACTCTGGACCTCACCGTGTCACTAATCACCTTCAAGATCTCATTGAATCAAGGAGAGGAGTAACTACTTAGAACTTTGCTTGCCTCACATATAAAATGACAAGATGATTTCTAGCTCTTAATTTAGCAAGAAAAGGAGCTCTAAATTTCATCTGTGCATTTTCAGTACATACTTTCTTAAAAGACTTTACACTTTCCCTCTTCTTTCAAAATTCATTAGCAAGTTGAGAGCAATACTGTTGCCATCTATCTCCTCTTTCAAAATAAAACCCTAAGATAAAACTTCCAAAGTATTCCTATGAATCCCTAGGGTGAGTTCTTACTAATATTGGCCATATCATTCGTTTGATTATTCATTCAGTCATAGATTGGTTTTTGAAAGAAATATCTTTTCTTCTAATGGAAATGAAGTACTAAAAACTGAAATAATATAAGTCATAAAATAGAGATGGTAAATAAGAGCATACAACTACATGCAAAACAATCAAACTCAAAACAGAAAACATAATAAGCAAGTCTAGAGATCTAATTTATAACATGAGGACTCTGTTTAATAATATTGTATTGTATTGGGGGTTTTTGCTAAATGAGGATATTTTAGCTACTCTTGCCACACACACACACAAAAGGTCACTATGTAAGATGATGGGTACCTTAGTTTGCTACATGTAGCCCATAACATCATGTTGTATATACAAAAAATTTTATTTTATGAAACATAATAAGCTATGCTAACTTCATGTTTTCTTACCACAGGCCAAACATGAAAGCAGGTGTGTCTTAATTCATTTTGTGCTGCTACCAGAGACTGGGTAACCTCTAAAGAAAAGAAATTTATTTTTCACAGTTCAAAAAGCTAGAAAGTTCAATATCAATGTTCTAGCATCTGGCAAGGGCCTGCTTTCTATATCATCCCACTATAGAAGGTGGAGGGGCAAGAGAGAGAATGAGCAAAAGAAAGTCAAATTCATCCTTTTATAAGAAACTCACTCTCATAATAATAAACCCACTCCCGTGGTAACAACAGTTAATCCATTCAGGAGGGAAGAGCCCTCGTGGCCTAATCATCTCTCATTAGACCCCACCTAATTGCTGAATTGAGATTAAATTTCCAGAACATGATTTTTAAAGAGATATATTAAAATTACAGCAAGATGAAACACTACTTTCAAAAGTGTAAAGATGAACATGAGTGACTAAATTTTGCAATGCCAAAAGCTGTCTGGTCTTATGTCCAACTAAATTTATACTCTATATTAAATATGAACAACAGTGAAGCTCTGTTGCTGGAGGTGTGTTAGGATCTTGGAAACAGTTGATGCTAACAGCAAGATGCTGACAGAGAAAACATGAGACACCAAACTGAAGCCACCTTAAGGCCATTTTTTAACTTGGCAGCATCCACCCAAATTACTGGTGCACATATCTTTTGCACAAGCAACTTTAATGTTGGCAAGCGAGCTTACAGAAGTCCTTGTACATGTGATCAAAATGTATATTTGGAACGATGGCTGTGATATTACTTTTTATAAAAAGTCACAACAAATTAAATAGTCAGCAATATGAAAATGGTTAAATGAACTTTTGTACATTTTTCTAGAAAATGTAGTGCATAAATGAAAAGAAAATGTATTGGCCAGGCACAGTGGCCGTTGCCTGTAATCCTAGCAGTCTGGGAGGCTGAGGCAGGTGGATTGCTTGAGTTCAGGAGTTCGAGACCAGCCTGAGCAAGTGCAAGACACTATCTCTACTTAAAAAAAAAAAAAAAATTAGAAAAACTAGCCAGATGTTGTGGCAGGCACCTGTAGTCACAGCTACTTGGGAGGCTGAGGCAAAAGGATCACCTGAGCTCATGGTTGCTGTGAGTTGTGATACCAGGCCACTCTACCCAAGATGATGAAGTGAGACACTGTCAATAAGAGGAGAAGAGAAGAGAAAAGAGAAAAGAAAGGAAAGAGAAAAGAGACAAGAGAGAAAAGAAGAGAGGAGAGGAAATGAACTTACATGAAAAGTTCTTCAAACACATTAGTGGATAAAAACAAACTGGAGAGCATTAATTATTATACATTGCTCCCATTTTGCGTTAAAACATACACATAGAAATGTATTCTCTGTGTGTACAGCACAGAAAGGTTTGTGTATATAAACATATATTATATATATATATATATAAAACAAACTATTTTCTACTTTTACAACAGAATTCACAGGCCATGTAATTTACTCATTTAATGTGTATGATTCATGTTTTTTATGTTCACAGAGTTGAACAGTCATCACTACAAACAATTTAAGAATATTTTTATTATCCTAAAAAGAAACTTATACCCATTAGAAATCATTTTCCATTTGTCCTCAATTTCTCTCCTCATCTCTAGGCAATCATCAATTTGCTTTGTCTCGCTACTCATTTGCCTATTCTGGACATTTCATACAAATGGGATCATACAATGTGTAGTCTTCTGTAACTAAATTTTTTCACTTAGTGTAACATTTTCAAGGTTCATTCATGTTGTATATAACATGTATTACAGTGTATTCCTGTGTATACATATATAATATTCCATTGAAGTTTTTGCTAATCCATTCACTAATGGATGGGCATTTGGGTTATTTCTACTTTTGGCTATTGTGAAAACTGCAGCTATGAACATTGTGTTCAAGTTTTTATTGTTTTTTTGAATTTTTATATTCAATCTTTTTTTAGTTTGAAGTGTTTTTTGTTTTGTTTTTATTAATTTTCTTTTTCAATTTTATTTATCTATTTTTTTATTTTTATTGAGACAGAGTCTCACTTTGTCACCCTTGGTAGAGTGCCATGGCATCACAGCTTACAGCAACCTCCAATTCTTGGGCTCAAGCGATTCTCCTGCCTCAGCCTCCCAAGTAGCTGAGACTACAGGTGCCTGCCACAACACCTAGCTATTTTTGTTGTTGTTGTTGAGATGAGGTCTCACTCTGGCCCTGACTGGTCTCAAACTTCTGAGCTCAGGACCATCCACCACCTCAGCCTTCCACAGTGCTAGGATTACAGGCGTGAGCCACTGCGTATGATATATTCCTACCAATAAAATAGTTGAGTCTTGTGGTAAGCTCTATTGACTTTTGAGGAAATTCAAATTGTTTCCCAAAATGGCTGTGCCATTTTACATTTTCGCCAGCAGTATGTGAGTGTTCCAATTTCTTCACACCCTCTCAACAGCCCTTATTGTTGTTATCTGCCTTATGAAGTAATATCTGATTGTGGTTTTGATTTGCCTTTCCTAATGCCAAACGATGCTAAGCATCTTAAGTATTTTCTGGCCATTTTCATGTCTTCTTTTGTGAAATTTCTATACAGACTCTGCCCATTCTCTAATTGGTCTATTTGTCTCTTTATTATTAAGGGTTTTTTTATATATATAATCTAGATACAAGTCCCTTTTCAGATATATGAAGTGCAAATATTTTCTCCCCATCTATGGGTTGTCTTTCACTATTTTACACTATCCTTTGAAGTACAAAATGTTTTAATTTTGATGAAGTGGCAATAGTCTTTTCCTCTTACACCTTTTGTGCTTTTTTCTTTTTTTTTTTTTTTAGAGACAGAGTCTCACTTTGTCACCCTGAGTAGAATGCCGGGGCGTCACAGCTCACAGCAACCTCCAGCTCTTGGGCTTAGGTGATTCTCTTGCCTCAGCCTCCCAGGTAGCTGGGACTACAGGCACCTGCCACAATGCCCAGCTATGTGCTTTTGCTATCATATTAAAGAAGGCTTTTCCTACCCTGTAGGGCTATATCCATAGGGAATAAGATTGGAAGCGGCACAGGAACATATGAGGAAAATTTGTTTTTCACTTTTATACATTTCTATCACTAAATGTTTGCAATGAGCATATGACTTTATAAAACAATTAAAATATTAACTTTTAATAACACCACATTTGAAAAACAATATACCACATTTGATGCGCAAGACCAATTGCCCAAAAGAAACTATGTTTCAGAGAGAGAACCACAAAAGAATATTTTCTAAGATGCTTTAAAAATACTTTTTTTTGAGACAGACTCTCACTTTGTTGAACTTGGTGGAGTGCTATGGCATCACAGCTTACAGCAACCTCCAACTCTTGGGCTCAAGCGATTCTCTTGTCTCAGCCTCTGGGACTACAGGTGCCTGCCACAACTCCTTTCAGGATGAGGTCTTGCTCTGGCTCGGGCTGGTCTGGAACCTGGGAGCGCAGGCAAGCCAATGCCTCAGCCTCCCAAGTGCTAGGATTATAGGCATGAGCCACCACGCCCAGTCTAACTATGAATTTTTTTTAATATAACCTCACAGCAACACTTGTATTTTTATCCTTCAGTTTGCAAAATTGCACTGGAAGATACTGGAAAGGCTTTCTGATGCCCAGGGAGAGCAAAGGCACCTGTCCTGGTTCTCTTTGGTTGCCCCTTCTAGTTTTGAAGACTTCTTTTGCCTGTTTTTATTCCTGAATTAGAAAATGTAGGTTGTGCTTTTTTTGCTTAAGAACTGCCCAGTATCTCTTCCCTTTTCATGTTATTTAATTAATTTACAAGATTTAATTTGCCTGATAGTTTCCTAAGGAGATCCAACATAATCAAATTCTTTTAATAATATCCCAGAAGGTTTATCTTTTAGCACCTGAGAGTAATGGTGTCTTTCCTGTATTTATGGGCTGCCAGGAGCAACCAATTGATTATGGTTTTCCTGGAACAAAAGAAAAGCAATATAATTTACCCAATGCCTTGGTTCTTTCCAGGTCTGTAACTTTGTAACCATTTGCTGGTCCTCCCTTTTATTTTCAGCAGGCTCATGACCCAAGAAGAGCTGATGTTTCAGTCTGAATGGGAGGTTAACTATAAAACAAGGATACTTTGAAGTGATTGCCTTAATCAATATATGTAGTGTCCCTGAATTATTTTTTGGGACGCTAGGATGCAGTGGTCAGTGAAACAAGCCCTAGTCCCTGCTCTCCTAGGAATCAGACTATTGTGGGAGATAGACATTAAACAAATAATAACACGAGTGTGAGTGCATTGAAGAAAATGAAAAGAGGGGACTCTGGGGAGGAGACGGCGGCGGCCCAACTCTTCCCTGCCCCGCTGTCGTCGTCACCGCCGCTGGGGTCGCTAGGACCTGTGGTCTGCGCGTGTTAGTGGTGAGCTCGCCACCCGCCCGTCAGCCCTCCGCCCCACCGGCCTCCTTCCTTCCGCCGCCACTGCCGGCCCAAGGGTCGGTCGACGGGATAGCCTCGCACCCCCAGCCTGCCCGCGGGCCGGGACCATGGAGGACGTGAACCTGGAGTTCTCCTCCCTTCCACAGTGCAAAGACGACGCCGAGGAGTGGACCTATCCTATGAGA
>CAUYON010065516.1:0-14010 GCA_963573935.1 Arctocebus calabarensis
ATAGTGATCAAGGAAATGCCATGAAGGATATCTGTAACAGTATGATCAAAATATTTCTGAATGTATATGAATCATGCCCTGTGATTGCACCAATGTACATAATTATGATTCAATAAAATTATTAAAAAAAAAAAAAGAAAAGGGAGAACTAATCAGAAAAGAAGAAAATGAATAGAATCACATAAGTTTTCAAGATAGGATCTGGGGAAAGTTATAGATTTAAGGGAAAATGAAGTCAGAGTCATAATTAGAAAGAAATTTAAAAAGGAGATGGTGCTCAAAGCCAGGGTTAAACTGGTAGACTCGCTAGAGTCTGAACCTTTAGAGAAGTGTTGGAAAACCAAACAAAATAAAACTGACCATTGTATCAGAGAGCTGACATTTATGGGCACAAGATGCTGTGTTATCTAGGGCAAAGGACAAACAGAAGCATGAAAGAATCTAATATAATAATAGGGATCTTAGTACCATAGACAGTGCAGTGGGAAGAATAATGACCCCAAGGGTATACATGTTCAAATCCCAGGAACCTTCGAATTTATTAGATTAATTGTCAAAGAGGAATAAAGTGGCACCTAAGATTAGATTTGCTAATCAGCTCACTTTGAGGTGGGACTATTACCCCGGATTATCTGAATATACTCAATGTAATCACAAGCATCCTTATAAGTGGGAGAAGGAGAGAAAGAAGAATAGGCAGAGAGATATTTGAAGATGCTACTCTGCTGACTTTGAAAATAGAGGAAGGGGCAACAAACCAGGATATGTAGTCAGCCTGTGTTAGTTAGATAAAGCAAGGAAACAGATTCCTCTACATCCTCCAGAAGGAATTCAGCCTCGTATGCACCCTAATTTTTAACTCATCCTGATGTGTTTGGGGCATCTGATCATCAAACCCGGAAGTCAGTAAATCTGTATTGTTTTTTACCAATGAATTTTGTGGTAATTTCTTTAAATGATAATGTAAAACTAATATAAATTTGAGTACAAAGAGTGCACTATTTTATTTTCTATTATATGAAAAATCTTAAAACAGAAATAAATTCCATTCTATTGCTTATAATTTTGTTTTCATTATTAAACACTGTTTATATTAGTTTTCTATTGAAAAATATTAGCTGACACCATTGTGGGTGTTGGCTAGGCAAGTCTAAAATTTGTAGGGCAGACATTTAGAAAGGATAGACCGTAACTCTTGGGGATGGATCGAAGCTACTGTACACCTATTTCTTTTTAATCAGAGAAGTCTCAGTTCTCTTAAGACTTTCAGTTTATTGAAAGAAGGCTAACTGGATTAGCTAGGATCATATTTATTTAACCTTACGGTCCCCTCTGATCCATACCAATTCAATCCATATCAGTTTAACCACATTTTCAAATTCCCCAGCAATGTTCTCATTATCTAGAATTTCCAACACAAAATATGGTTCATCAATTATACAAACATTATGCATAATCAAAACAGTGTAGCATGCTCTTGGGATTAAGCCTTTGTGAATGAAAGCAGATTTCTGCTTTTCTTGGTTATAGGAAAAGACGGTCACATCAGTTTTGTAGGTTCTCAGGACAATAGAGTTAAAGTCAAGTGATTGTGTAACTTAATCATATCCACAAAGTATGTCCACAGAAATATTCAAATTACTGTTTGGTTGAATGACTGGATACTGCAGCCTAGCCAAATTAACATATTAGAAGGCCAATACATTTGGTAAAACGAGAGGTGAGGTAGAACAAATTACAGTGAAGATAGAGATGAACATAAAAGCTATTAGCTGAGGCAGGAAGTAGTGGTCTTTTCTTTTTCTTTTTTTTTTTTATTCAGAATGTATGAGATGTACCAAATAAATGAGATGGTCCTACCATTCTTAGGAAATTGTCTACAAAGAAAATTTGTAGAAAGTCCTTCGTGGTGACAAAAAGACTAAGGCTCAGAGTTTATAAACTTGAATTTGCCTTCTACAAAAATGCCTTGAGAGAAGTCAAAAATTGAGGCTACCACATAGAAAAATCACGATCTAAATATTAACTGTTTCTATTGATAAACCGCAGACCATTTCCAAGAACTGCCTTGACGGATGAACAAGTTTTAAATTGGAAACATGAAACTTCATAACCTGAAAGTGAAAAGTCAAAATAGACATAAATTGACATAAACTTCAAAAAGGGACATTGAAATCCTGCACTTAAAGATCACAGATCTTATACAGAAAAATCCAGATGATTCATAAAATTATTAATATCTTTTCCTAAAGATTATACATTGCTGGTGAATCTTAGTCAAACACTTTATCAGATTTTCTTCGTTTTGTTCAAAAGTAGATGTACTCTAAGTCAGAACAAGTCCTCTTGAGAAGAAAACGAAGGGGTGGATGTTCCTTTCCTTGACTTTAAGTTGCTATACAGTGACACCCCAAAAGTTTCAATGTTACTTATTTTAATTATACAGTACTGCTTTGCATCTGTACAAAGGATACATCTTGGATGGCAGGCTATACAAAAAAAAAAGTGGCAAGGAAACATATATTTGTCTATTATGATTTTTGTATTATGTCACACTATCTCTGAATTTGTTTATTTCAAAAAAAAAATATCAGAACAACCTTAGAGAAAATATGTGTTCTTGCAAAACACCTCAAATGCGTCTATGTAGATGAAGATCTGATGTTAGACTACAAAATGTCCAATACTGTGAAGTTCCATTTAAAGAAAAAAATTGGACATTTGGGATATTCCCCTTAACCACATAGGGAGAGAACATTTAAATTATCTACACACCTTCGCCAATTGTAGCTCCTTGCAGCTGAACACATATCCTGATCTCAGGTTAACAGAAATTGGGAAATATAAACATTGTAAATACAACAAATGTCCTAGAAAGAGACAATTTCTTACAGGATAAAATCCCTTGGGAAATAGGCTGTCAGTGTTCAGAGCAAAGGACTTGACTTGCTTGTGGGTTTTTTTGTATGAAGCTCTGTAAAGTTGAGGGATTGTTTTCTCTATATCCTACTCAGGAATTTAATGTCACCCTCACCTTCATGTATGGCAATAGAGCTGCTGAAAATTGATCAGGATAGGTAACAGTCAAATAATAACTGCATAGAAAATAAGGGGAAAGTTAGTTATTAGAATGAAAGTGGCTATTGGATTTTTGGATGAAGAAAAAAATGGCACATGATTCAAGCAAGGGGGTTTTCCCTTTTACTCAGATTAGGGATGTTTCTATCAGAGTAACTCTTTGAACCTTGAGTCTGTTGATGGATTTTGACATACGTTAAGACAGGTTGATCTATAATATTTGATTCTTTCAGAATCTCTGTATTTATGTATGTAAGGCTTAATTGTGGAAAAATAATAACAATAACAGTAATATTTGTATTAGAGTAGAATAGAATTTGAATTTCAACTCTGTACTATTTTTGAATTGTAATTCAGGAAACAACAATTCTAAGAATACAACAACCACAATGACAGATTGTCTAACTTCTTAGAGCAAGCTCTCCAAGTTAATGTTTTCATATTTTTCATAAAGTTCACATTCCATTTTCAAATGACCTCTTTAATTAACTTAAGATTGTTTCTAAATAGAATTCATCATCTGGCGATGAATTAGCCAAATAGAAAATTTAGAAAGGAAAGTTCATTTACACAAATGAGGAACTAACTATATAGTTTATTTTACTGGTTTCAGCAAATTATCAGATCTGAACCATTCTACTAAAAATATTCTATTATTTTTATGATTTGAGCTGATATTTTGCACATTTTATCCTTGATACAAAATGACTTTGTCTGATGCTTTTCCAAAAATTAGTCAGTAGTTGCAGGAGTGTTACTAACAGAACACGTCATCTGGCTCAGTGCCTATAACACAGTGGTTATGGCATGATTGACCACATGCACTGAGGCTAGTGGGTTTGAACTCAGCCCCAGCTAGTTAAACGACAATGAGAATTGAAAAAAACAAAAATAGTCGGACATTGTGGAGGGTGCCTGTAGTCCCAGCTACTTTGGAGGCTGAGGGAAGAGAATCACTTAATCCCAAGAGTCTGATGTTATTGTGAGCTGTGCCTCCACAGCACTCTACCAAGGGCCACATAGGAACACATCATCTTCAAGGTATCAAGGGTAGGCCTGTTGCAGAAATGGAGGTGCAGGGGGAAAAGAGACAAGTTTTCCAGGCTTTTGCAAATGTTCCCACCTTATTATTACCAAGACCCTATTTAAGCTTTATTTTACCCACTCTACATTTTTTCTAAAATGTCCTGAGACAAGCAAATAACTGTATCCAAAACCGTAGCTTAGGTCCATCGATAGAAAGTGGAATGGAAGCAGTGGGCCCATCAATTTCATCAGAAACTCCTGCCAGCTAATTCAACCTTTCATCTGAAGACTGAATACTATGAATGCTATTTCCAGCACCTGTGGCAGATGGTCAGTGGAGGAGGAACTGTCCCGGTCAGTATATCTTCATCTTTAAATCCCCGCACACAAGTCACAGATGGCAGTGGGAGTGCCACCTGGAGCACCAAGGGCTCTGAAAGCAGACCTCAGTTGACCTGGGACATGCTATTAAAGATATGCCTGCCTGGTTTGTAAAAGAGCCAGAAGCTAAAGCCTTCACTGAGGTAATCATAATACTGAACAAAGAACATGCAAAGTCTAAAACCATACATTTGCCAGGTGAGAATTATTGATCCGTTATATTTAAATCTGTACTTGAACATAAGCAAAAAGCATCGTGACTTCGAGAAATAGTATGCTATTTCTTTAATATTTTGTTCCTTTCTTTGAATCCAGTACAATGAATCCTTACAGGTAAAAAGGAAAATAAAAGTTTATTATCTCTCCCCTTCTTGAAAATGGCTATTATTGTTATTATCGATTGACGTTCCCAAGATGAAGCAGTCCTACAAGCATGTTTTACATGTATTTGCTCTGCCAACAGTTACTAAAGAATTAGCCATGGATATTTAAAAGTCAGGAGATGTTCTCCCAAAAAATTCATTTCTGGTAACTGTGTTCCATTCCACATTACCCAGCTTGTTGGTTGCTTTTGAACCCCGGTGGGGACGCATGTCTTTGCCAGTTTGCCATGATGCCAGACGATTTCCAATGTCATGCAACTGTGCTGCATCACTCATGAACATCCCCTGCCTGGACTCTCGTTGAGGACGTTTGAAACACAAAGATCTCAAACTGTAAGATGCCTCAGTTCACCTACCAGCCTTGCTAAAGCAGATTCTTCTGCCCATCCCCACTTTCTGATACAGTAACTCCTTGGGGCTCAAAGCATTGCAAATATACTTCTAAAAGTTTCCAACTGATGCTAATCATCATTATCTGGAGATCAAACTTTGAGAATGATTTATCTAGAATCAAATTCAATATACTAATATTTATAGGAAATTCTTGGACCAATATCAAAATCTATACAGTGAATGAGAAGAAAAAGCCCCCTCAACTCTAAGTCCATTACATAATGAACCAGTTTGCTGGGACTGCTATCACGAGGTGCTGCAGGCCACTGACTGTGTGATCCTAGCAACAGAAATTACACTTTTCCCAGTTCCGGAGGCTAGTGATTAAAGATCAAGGTTACCTGAAATCTCTCTTCTTCCCAGTTCCGGAGACTAGTGATTAAAAATCAAGGTTGCCTGAAATCTCTCTTCTTGCCTTGCAGAGGGCCACCCTCCTGCCTCTTCATCCCTGGTTCCATGAGTTCCCCATGTGTTTTCCTCTTCTTTGATGGATGCCAGCTATATTGAACTAGCATCCCACACTTACGGCCTCATTTTAACTCAAACACCTTTTCAAAAACTTTGTCTCTAAATATGCATTCTGAGGTACTAAAAGGTAGAACTTTGACATATGAATTTTTGCAGGACACAGTTTATCCCTTAATTTTGAAGTAAAGCAATTCATAAGAAGTAGAAACTTCAAATTAGAATATGAGTTTTATGTAGATTTTAGGCTTTCTTAGCCACATCTTCCAAGGAACTGGAAATTCTTGTAGGCATGTTTCTACTGATGGAAAAAAAAAATATGGCAAGCTAATAGTCAGTGTTGCTCTACCCAGTGATTAGACTTACTCTCAGGAAAACATACTTCTTTCTTTCTAAATATCTGGAACTATTTATATCCACACTATACATAAGCCCCGTAGTTCTTAATGGAATATGTGGCCAAACTTCCATTATGGCAAGTAAGGATAAAGTAAAAATCAGTATAAACTTCACTATCCACGTATCTTCCATTACTTACAAGTGAACATTTTAAAAATCTTAAAACATTTTCTTATATATATCTCTTTCCAGCTTCCATTTTCCCTTTTTTCCCTTTCTTTCCTGTTTCCTTCCTTCCCTCCCCCCCACCCGCCCTTTCTTTGAGGAGAAGACAAATATTAGGACCTCAGCAACATGGAAATGCAAATTCATTATAGTGTGCTTTATGTGGAGGGCGAATTTTTGACCACCAGTATTTCAGATTTGTTACTGAAACAATTCAGAGGGTTGAGATCAGACCCTCCATCTAGGATTTGTATTTTCTCCATCTCTTCTCTCCCAGGGGCTAATACAACATCCTCCGGGCTGGACCCTGCAATGCGTAAGTGTCTCCGCTCACTGCTCACTCACACTGCTGTTCTTTTCTATTCAACTACTCAGTACCAATTTATTTGGTAACTTCCTCTTTGTGTGCTTTTCCCTTTCCTAGATACACCATTTTCCTTACATAGCTGGCTTTCTCTTCTCATTTAGCTCTCCAAATGCCTATTTCTGACAGCTATCTTGGCACCCACACATCATATGGACCATCCAGATTGGAACCCTCACACATACACACACGAGAGTGTTCCACGCTTCTTCATCCTGCTTCTTTGTGTTTTTCCAGTTTTGTATGATTATTTTTCTTCTATATTAAGTTGAATACAATCACAACACCTGTTTATTCCCTATTTTATTTCTGGTGCTCATCACCAGAGGCTGGTGTGTGATAGGTATTCAGCAAGTATTTAGGAAGTAAATGAAAGAAGAAAAGAAAGAATTAAATATTTAGCAATAGTTGTTATAACACTTAGTTATTTTATAGTGTGATGAGTGGCTCAGAAAGCACCTAAAAAATGTGGCCACATGATTACAGCCATCATGAAGATTGATGAGGAAACCTGACAGGCTAAAATCCCTTGAGAATTTTTTAGGGATTGGTTTGTGTAGGTAAAGTGGCACAGGGGGATTTTAAAACATGTACAAGGGAGGATTCATTATGAACAATTTTGTTAATATTCTCTAATTATTACCCACACATATTATATACCACAGTTAAGTAGTTTAATGTGTTGTATCATCTAATAATGACATCAGCCCTGTAGACAGGTTTTATAGTTGCTGTATAGAGAAGAAAACTGGGGCTCATAGAAGACAGTTACTGTCCTCAAATCCACTATGTGGAAAGGGCAGGGCTTCCAGAAGGCTGTGTCCTTGTGACAAAAAATTTTATAGTCTTAAGCTCTATGCAATGTTGGGAGGGAGAGGGGGTAGAGTGGCATTGATGATAAATTCAAACTGGAAACATTATATTGACATACTAAAAAAGCATCAGTAAAAGTTCAGAAGATTAAATAAAGCTGGTGAATTCTTGTGGGATCCTCATAGCAGCTTTGTTAGATCTATGGAAATTGTGGCTATGGAATATAACTAATCAGGGTTCTTTTTTTAAATTTCAGTTCTCCCATATACCAACACTACTGGTCTTAATGGATGACATATCTTAAGTGAGATTGGGCTTTATTGGGATTTGAAATTATGCCATTCCCTGTATATCTGACATGTACTGATGTAAAATATGAGTTTTTATTTACCAGGAAGAGTGGTGCTAAAGCCTTGGTGCATATCAGAACCACCATGAGAATGTGAACATGTTATGATCTATCGACCCTACCCTACACAATCCTACCAGAATTTTTGAGATGTGGTCAATCTCACAATATTATAAAAAAACTGTATCTAATGTTTAAAACTAATGATTTAGATTTGTTATGGCCTTATTTTTTTCTTACTCTATGCTCTTTCCTCCAGCTTAATATATCCAATTTGATATTTCACATTCTATTTAAGAATAAAAATGTTTATAAAAATGAGCAATGCAGATACACACACACATATATATGTATACATACAATTTCTTTCTTAGAAATTTTATCATAAACTCTTATGTCTATTATTGTCCTTTGTGTTCCTTTAACCTTGACATATAATTGCAAACGTAATACTAACTGTAAATAGAACAGATATGGACATTTTCTTTTTATTGATAGGTAAAATATACTAACAAAGATTAAGATGTTAATCATTAGTTCAAGAACTATTGGTTGAATGCATATTCTGAGTTAAACACTGTGACAGATACTGGAAATATAATGTGAAATAATGTGTGAACCATATCGTTAAGGGCCTTAAATTTCATTAACACAAAATCCCATTAAAGTGTAGTAGGGAGTATTAAAGTATTCTATGCAAAGCACAAGTGGAGCAAAATGTAGGTTAGAATTGGGAGTGGGGGATAGTGTGCAAGACAGGGAAATTATTAACTTTCACAGTCACAGGCACACAATATAATAACAATTACTAATCTCATCTTATATACCTGAATTCAGAAGATTTTTAAAAAAATAGATATGGGAGTTGGCTACAGGGGTTTCCATGGCAAAACTAGAGGAAAGTAGCTTAAGTGGCATAGGAGAAAGAAATCCTCGAAGAGCATTCTACTGATAGAACACATGGGTATTTGTAATATAAAAGAAGACGATAGAGATGAGACAAAAATTAATCTGAAGAATGCTTCCAGATAAATGGGTGAAATCTGTTTTCACAACTGAACATGAGTGGGTATTTGATATAGAGGAGAAACTTTCTTTCCTTGGAGATGCCATCACTTAAGGAATCCATATGTATGTTCAAAATGGGCTGCAAATTTCAATAGAAATCTTATTACATTTCTCTAATACTTAGGGATGATGAGCATTTTTTCAAGTGTTTACTGGCCATTCATCTGTTGTCTTTAGAGAACATTCTGTTCATCTCTCTTCCCCATTGATGTATGGGATTGTTGGTTTTTTTCTTGTAGATTAATTGAAGTTCTGTATAGATCTTGGTTATTAAACTTTTGTCAGATTCAAAATATGCAAATATCCTTTCCCATTGAGTACGTTGTCTATTTGCTTTGATTGTTGTCTCATGGGCTGTACAGAATCTTTTAAGTTTAATTAAGCCCCATTTGTTTAGTGTTGGAGTTGTTGCTATTGTCATGGCAGTCTTCCTCATAAAGTCTTTCCTCAGGCCAATAACTTCAAGTGTTTTTCCAATTCTTTCTTTGAGGATTTTTATCATTTCATGCCTTAAATTTAAGTCCTTTATCCATCTTGAATCAATTTTTGTGAGTGGAGAAAAGTGCACATCATTTTACATATGGATATCCAATTCTCCTAGCACCATTTATTGAATGGGGAGTCCTTCCCCCAGTGAGTGCTCTTGTTTAGTTTATGAAAGATTAGATAGCTATACGTTGTTGGTTTCATTTCCAGGTTTTCTATATGATTCCAAGTATCTATGTCTCTATTTTTGTGCCAGTACCATGCTGTCTTGAACTAAAACCACCCTGAGATACCATCTAAGTCCAGCAAGAATGGCCTGTATCAAAAATCTCAAAATTACAAATGCTGGTGTGGTTGTAGGGAGAAAGGAACACTTTTACACTGCTGGTGGGACCCCAAACTAATACAATGTTTTTGGAAGGAAGTATGGACAAAGCTCAAAGAACTCAACCTAGACCTCCCATTTGATCCGGCAATCCCATTACATGGCATCTATCCAGAAGGAAAAAAAAATTATTATAAAGACACTTATACTAGACTGTTTATTGCAATCCAATTTACAATTGCTAAAATGTGAAAACAGCCTAAATGTCCTTCAAACCAGGAGTGGATTGTAAGCTATTGTATATGTATACCATGGAGTATTACTCAGCCATCAAAAACAATGGAGACTTTGCAGCATTGTACTTACTTGGATAGAGCTGGAACACATTATTCTTAGTGAAACATCAGAGGAATGGAGAAGCCTGAATCTTATGTATTCAACTTTGATTTGAGGACAATTAATGATAATTAATGACACAGTGGGGCATGGGGGAAGGGGAGAGCAGACAGAGAGAGAAGGAGGGAGGGGTTGAGGGAAAGAAAACAAAAAACAAGGAAAGAAAATAGTGACAAATTTTCCCATAAATTGGATTCAATTTTGACCAAAGTACATTATTTAAACATTAATTTTTAATTCAACTTGGCAATATGTTGTTTATGATATTACATCCTCATTTATAATTGAAATATGTTTGTAATTTCCTTTTATAACAATATATTTTCTCCAATTTCAATATCAGGTATATCCAGATCAAGTAGAATAATTTTAAAATATTTATTCTTTTTCTATTGTCTATAAGATTTGGCATGATCCGTTTTTGCAATTCTCTTTTCTTTTATTTATATAATACTAGTTGTCTATTTTTTGAGACTTTGGGAAAAAAATAAGAAGTTAACTGATGACTTCATACTGAGCCTCAGAGTCAAAGCATTTGACAATGTGAATGTTACTTTCTTGGTATTATTATTACTAATATTGCTTAATATTTTGATGCAGTAATCATCTGTTTTCTTTTTTGAATGTATTAATCTTCATTCATTCTTTACATGGTTTTTGTTTCTAGTCCTTATCTTATACATTGCTATTGTTATTAAATTTTAAGCCTTTTAAATTCTGTGAAAGCAAAAAGTGGAAACCTAATAAACACATGTATATGTAAAAATAATAAAAAAGGGAGTGTTATTACATTTTTAATCCCTAACTTAACCTATTGTTGCCTCTGAGGAGACACTAAGAAAACACTCCTTTCCTCACTTAGCTTCTGAACTAATTGAAAGCCAAAAAAAAGGAGTAGATGAAGGCCAGAATGTCATTTTATTACTGATGGGGCATAAGTGGAGAATAAGAAACAAAAAGCACTTCCTGATCCTAAACCCAGAGTTTGGGCAGAGTCACTCATTAAGAATGGAGCCTTCTGCAGCTTCTCGCTCCACAGAGGATAAAGATGCAGCTCAATTGATTACTTATGGTTATTTACCTCCCAAATACATCAATCAGATAAATCACAGTTCTTTATAAAGGGCAAAGGCACAATCAGTGAATCTATATAAGCCAGAGGTCATGTTCAATGTTTCCATGCCTCTTACGTTTTATTTATCATTTGTTTTCTCCAAGAAACACAATACTTGGCTAGAAATGTGTTAAATTTTTAAAGTTGTTGATTATCTCATTGAATAAAAGTCCTATAGGGAGGTAGCTCCAGAGTCCTTGATTCAATATCTCAGTATGGATTATTCAAAGTTATATTCCTGTAATTTCTTGAGTTAATGTCATGATTTCAATGGATTGACTATAGTTCTATAAGCCCAGGAGGATTAAATGGTCTTCTCTCTGAGTTTTTCTATTTGAGTTTCTCTTCTTCTACTCAAATATGTGGAGATAAACTTTCCTAGAAGCACCACATTAAATGTCATCTGATGTGTCAGTGGCCAAAATTTGGTCATCTGCCTAACCCTAATCTAATCACTGATAATTAGGAGTGGAACTTTCACAACTGGATAAGACTATCATTATTTACCCTTAAAAAGGTTGAAAGAAACTATCATTCATGTGCTTATTTTTGTTCACCATAAACCAAAAAAGTGAAAAAAATCATAATCTTTGGCAATAAAATTAAGAGCTTGAATAATGTTTATAAAATCATCTTTTTCCCCCTCTGTCCCACTTATCTTCTTATAATAAAGATTCAACTTTGGGGGGTAAATGTAATAATATTTATTTATGGGTAGAACCAAATACTGAATTTCTAAATATTGTTTCATGGAAATACAAAGGTTAATATAATTCAACTTTAGGTTATGTTGAATCATTCCAACAAAAATGAAAACATTATCAAAGTCAATTTAACCAATTAATCAAATAGAATATCTTAAATAATATTCCCTACACAATTGAGTCATTCAATTTTTTTACTCTCTATGAACAAAATATTATTTTTCTTCCCTTATGGCAGTCACCTAAAGCAAACAGGTAAAATGAAGTAAAACTTTCTTAAAAATATGTCAGAATAAATATGCATGTTTGACATTCCACATTTTTCACATACGCAACTAGAGAAACTTTCCATGAACAGTATAGTAATATGGGTCAGAACGGAACTATTCATTGACACTATTATCACATTGTGACTGGTTATGATACTTGACTAAGACACAATATGGTAGTTGATTTCAATCTTTAAGTGTAAATTTAAAAAATAGCACATTTGATTTAAACCAAGATTCTGAAAAAAAAATGTTTAATTTAATTGGCATGCTTTAAACAGGATGTTAAAAATTTTCAGAATGCCATGTGGTTGGGTGATTACCACAGGTCTGTGGTTCTTAATTATCCATATGAAGGCTAAATGAATCAGTACCCAAATGGGAGCAATCGTCACGTTTACAGAAGAACATGACTCTCTGGATGGGAGTTTTCTGCAAGCCTCATTTGCTATTACCAAGCCAGTAGTAGAGCATTTTAATACAAATGAGAATTAAAGGATGCGATGTTAGCCAAATGTTGTCCGTTTGGGGGAGATAGGCGAGGTAGTAGAGAGTCACACATTTTTCCAAAATTTATTTTGACAAATTGATGAGTATGGAAAGTGTGGAACTTAGAATAGGAATAATTTCATTTTGATAGTGTTACTTATGGCAAGTGAAACTCTTGGTACTATAGATTCCACTAAAATCATTTTGTTAAGTCACAAACAAAGAAGGATGGTTTAGAAGGGTTGCCAATTGTAAATTGTCCTCTTTGTTGCTTAGCTCTGTAGAATATATAGTCACTGAAAAGATTTTCTGTCTGAATTAGCCATAAAAATGCAGCCCACATGTCTCAAATGTCCAGCAGAATAAACTCTTTGTGACTACTGGCATATGTGCGTGCAGTGAGAAATCAAAGACAGATGTAGGCTCTTCCTTCTAAAAAATATACTTGGCTATTAATCAAGAGTAATGACTATCAACAGCACTGTTTTTGTAGCTGTTATAAAGATTAGAAATATAATTGACTCATTGATGCTTGGATGTCCAAAAGCTTCCTATGAGTCAGTACATTAAATGACTAATTATAGGCAATCATAATTCTTTTTCTGAGACATGTCCCAGCAGTGTTTTGGATTGTATAAGAAAATAAAAAGGCTAGGAATAGCTACATGACTCATGTTGTAAAATGAGTGCCTCTTTTCTTATGGAACAGATGAACTTTTCTAAATAGCCACTGGCACCAGATGCTGTTTGGTTAATTTGCTGTTAAGAGAAGACCCCAAATAATATCTGCATGTCAGTTACCTTCTGGAATGGATAATTTCCTTTATAAACTGAAAAACAATGTTCAAACCCAAACACCACATGCAACCTAAATATATAGATGAGGTTGGAAAATGAAGCTCAAGAACTCATTGTAGAAAAAGTGCTATGCAGCTCGTTACTGGATATGAACGTGGTCACTTTCAAAGTACTCCTTTTGGCCATCTGGAGACCTGTTCTGATGACAGCACTGATGACCCTTACACGACATTGTTGTTAACACTCAAGAACTTTGCAATCGAATGCCACAAAACAAAAAAAAAATCACACACACAAAAACATTTTAGGTAATACGTAATTTTGCCATTTTGTTTTGGGCCACATGAGACCTGAGAGTCATGGATTGGACACCACCGATGTAGCCATGAATGTGTTTAAGAATGTGCATATTCGAAGGGTCATGAGAAAACTTCTAAACAAAGATCAAGAATGTTTTCATATAGTAAACGAGAAAATATCATGAATGGTATGTCAATCAGGTTGATAAAATATCTCAGATTGCATGTGAAGCCCCCACACTGTAC
>CAUYON010065518.1:0-22256 GCA_963573935.1 Arctocebus calabarensis
CCTCAATTCCATGAATGGACTGTGTCCATTCATTGATACATTCATTCACTTTGCCCTGGTGGAAGGGACTGTGTTGGTTCATTGATATATTCATTCACCTTGCCCCCGGCGCGTTCATTCATTTCCTGGCCAAGGAACCCAAGCACCCATATATACCCCGAGACTAAGAGCCTAAGCGTGGAGACGGGGAAAGACCAGGAGAGAAATGGTCTCTCTACCAGGAACTTTAGTGTTTTCTGTATTCTTTTCTGTAAATAAATTGTTTTACCACTGATCTGTGGTCCGCGGATCTATTCTTCAAATCGCCGAGACCAAGAACCTGAAATTCAGTATCAACGAGTATCCTCAACTGGCTGCCAATAAATGGGACTATAAACAACTGTGGGCCATTCCTTGTGTTGTCCTCCTGTTTCACTTGAAGTGTGCCACCACAATTTCAGTTACTAAACTTCATAATATAATTCTATTTTCAGAGGTTACTAGAGAAAAGAGTTTACATTCGGGCTTGACACCCTTCTTATCAAACTGTATAAAGCGCCTAACAGGCATGTGAGATGAACTCACCGCTCTACATCTCATACCTTCAGACCTTCCCACAACAGTCACATTTAGGTGGGCACTGGGCAAACAGGCCTCAAAAACAGTTCCTTTCGGTTCTCCCAGAAGTGACCTCTAAAGAGTCTGACTTTTCTTATCTGAAATCAAAATGTAATGCAAATATCTTTTGGCCTATTCCCCTGGCATTAGATTTTATGACTAGAGAGCTCTTCCCTCTTCCTATTGACTTTACACATATTCTTTCTATGATAGGGAAGACTGAAGGGCGTGTAGTAGCTCAAAGGCAACTCACTTTTCCTTCTCTGCCCAAAGGTGAGGAGCAAACATCAAGTCCTGACTGGAGAGTGTGCCTGTTGGGGCCCCTCCCTGTGGGTGAGAGGGCTCAGGGGAAGCTGGATGAATCATTGTCAGAGGATTCTACCCTGGTAGATGGCTAGAAATAAAAAATCCTGAGGATTTTTCCAGTCTTGCGTTTCTATGATTCTCTTTTCCGATGCATGGAAAGAGAAACAAAGTGAATAAGCCCAAGCTCCTAGAGCTCTCGTCTTGGCACATGGTCAAATCTTTTCTTAAAGCTTTCCTGCATAGAGATGTTAACTAAGCATAGGTTTCCCAGACACAGAGGGCACCACCTTTCTTCTCCTGCTCCAGTCTCCACAGTAGGTCACCTATAGCTTAGTGTGTAAGAGGTGCCCAATAACCACTAGATTCTTTCATCCTTTAATGGCGTGCTTTAAAGTTACTACTAGAAGTAAGCTTTCAGGGATATGGAGACACAGTTAAGACATGGTCTCTGCACAAAGAAATCTATAAAATCAGAGTTTAGAAAGATTGGCTTCTAATAATGGTTGTAACATAGTAATGATTGTTCCAGAGAGATGGAAATTCAAATGAGGAATGTGTGCATTTTAGCTGGGAAGATGGATTAGAAAGATTTGACAGAAAAAATTCTTTGGAACTGGGGACTCAAAGAATGAATAGTGTTTTGCCAAGTGAAAAATGAACACCTAAAAATTCATATAAATTGAACACCCCACTCAACAAATGCAGAACACACATTCTTCTCAAGTACACATGGAACATTCTCCAGGACAAACCATACGTTGGGTCATATGTGTATAACAAGTCTCTGTAAACTTAAAAGAATTAAAGCCATATAGCGTATAGCCACAATGAGATTAAATTAGATCAATAACAGAAAGAAGTTTGGCAAATTCACAATTATGTGGAAATTAAACAACATACTCCTAAATAACAATGGATCAAAGAAGAAATCACAGGATAATGGGAAAATATTTTGATGTGAAAGAAAACAAATAAAACTTGCCAAACTTATGGATGCAGTAAAAGCAATGCTTAGACAGAAATGTAAATATATACCTTAAAGAAAAAAGACCTCTGTTCAATAAACTAACCTTCCAGCTTATGACTGTACAGAAAGACAAAATAAATATTAGAGCAGAAATAAATGAGAAAATATAAATACAGTCCAGAAAACCAACAAAACCAAAAGTTGTTCCTTGAAAAGATCAATAAAATTGACAAACTTTTAGCTTCATTAAGAAGAAAAGAAAGGGCTTGGTGCCTGTAGCTCAGTGGCTAGGGTGCTGGCCCCATGCACAGAGCTGGCAGGTTCAAATCCAAACACTAATGACAATTCCAACCAACAAAAATAGCCAGGCATTGTGGCAGGCGCCTGTAGTACCAGCTACTTGGGAGGCTGAGGCAAGAAAAATCACTTAAGCCCAAGAGTTTGAGGTTGCTGTGAGCTGTGATGCCATAGCACTCTACCTAGGGCAATGGTTTGAGACAGTCTCACCAAAAAAAAAAAAAAAAAGATGAAGAAGAAAAGAAAGAAAGAAAGAAGATTCAAATTACTGAAGTTAGGAATATAAGAGAGAGAATAACTACAGAATAAAAAAGATTACAAGAAAATACCATAAGTCACTGTTTGCCAGCAAATTAGATAATTAGATAAAAGGAATAGACTTCGGCTGGGTGCAGTAATCCTAGCACTCTAGGAGGCAAGGCGGGTGGATTGCTTGAGCTCACAAGTTTGAGAACAGCCTGAGCAAAAGCGAGACCCTGTCTCTACTAAAAATAGAAAAACTGAGGCAAAAGGATGGCTTGAGCCTGAGTTAGAGGATGCTGTGAGCTAGGACACCACAGCACTCTACCCAACAGCTTGAGATTGTATTTAAAAACAAACAAACAACAAAAAAAAAAAACAAAGAACAAATTTCTAGAAAGACACAAAATACCAAAATCACCTTAGAAGGAAAAACAAAATCTGAACAAGCCTACAACAAATAAAGGGATTGAATCAGTAATCAAAAAACTTCCCACAAAGAAAAGCCCAGGTGGAGAGGACTTCACAGGTGAATTATTGCAAATTCTTTCAAAAAATAGAAGATGAAAGAACATTGCCCAATTCATTCTATATGACTAGTGTTACTCAGATACCAAAACCCAATGAAGCCATCACAAGAAAAGAAAACTGCACACCAATTGCCCTTCAGAATATACAGAGGGTGCCAAAAAATGTGTACATATTTTTAAAAAGGAAAAAACTATATTAAAATTGGAATATTAAATATTGAATATTAAATTTAAGTTACTTTTGACTTCTGCAATTATAAGAGGTGCTCAAATGTGACTTGTATTCATTTTTTATTACTGGTATATGTTGAATATTTCACTTTTAACAGGTTTTTCCTTTCTTAAAGGGTGTATACATTTTTTTGGTACTCTCTCCATATAAACACACACGCTCTAATTCACACACACTAATACATATACATCCCTACCTAAACAATATACTAGCAAACCAAATCCAACAACAGATAGGTGGGTTATACACCATGACCAACTGGGACATTTCCCAGGAAAGTAAGGTTTGTTCAACATCCATAACTCAACAATGTAATATGACATATGAAAAGAATAAAGGACAGAACCCATATAATCATCTCAGAGATGCAGAAAAAACATTTGACAATCTTCATCTTGCTTTCATAGTAAAAACATGCAATAAACTAGGCAATGTCTTCAACCTGATAAAGGGCATCTATAAAAAGCTATAGCTAATGTCATACTTAATGGTAAAAAACTTAAAGTTTCCCCCATGCCACTTCATATCACAAATAAAACAAGGATGTCCACATTCACCACTTTCATTCAATGTTGTAATGGCACTTCTAGTCAGATCAGTTAGAAAAGAAAAAGAAATAAAAGCCATTCACATTGAGAGGTAAAATTATCTCTATTGGCTGGTATGTGATTTTGTATATAGAAAACCCTAAGACATGCACTCACACAAAAGACTATTGGAGTTAATGGC
This sequence comes from Arctocebus calabarensis, assembly GCA_963573935.1. Taxonomy (NCBI): domain Eukaryota; kingdom Metazoa; phylum Chordata; class Mammalia; order Primates; family Lorisidae; genus Arctocebus; species Arctocebus calabarensis. The sequence goes on from CAUYON010065518.1 coordinate 3,899, forward strand.
CATCACAAGATTTAAAGATAGAAGATCAATATATGAAAATTCATTGTATTTACATGTACTAGTAATGAATAATCCAAAAAGGAAATAAAGAAAACAATTCTAGGTACAATAGCATCAGAAAGAATAAAATGCCTAGAAAGAAATTTAACAAATAAAATGCAAGACTTGTATTTTATAAGCTATGAAACAATCTATGACCAGGCAAGAGATATGAATAGAACCTTCTCTGAAGAGGACAGGTGAATAACCAACAAACATATCAAGAACTGCTTCTCTAAAAATAGCCAGGTGTTGTGGTGGGCACCTGTAGTCCCAGCTACTTGGGAGACTGAAGAAAGATAATCATTTAAGCCCAAGAGTTTGAGTTGCTGTGAGCTGTAATGCCATAGCGCTCTACGGAGAGTGACAAAGTGAGACTCTGTCTCAAAAAAAAAAAAAAAAAGAAAAAGAAATGTTCATCATCCCTAATCATCAGAGAAATTCAAATCAAAACCACCCTGGAGTTATCACCTAACCCCAGTGAGAATAGCCCACATCACAAAGTCCCAAAGCTGCAGATGCTCTTAGGCATGTGGAGAGAAGGGTACACTCTTACACTGTTTGTGGGATAGGAAACTAATATAGCCTCTTTGGAAAGAATATGCAGATTTTGTTTTTTCTCTACTGAGGGCGACATAGTGAGACTCTGTCTCAAAAAAAAAAATCATCTTATCATAAGGACATTTGCACTAAATTATTTATCACAGCTCAATTTATAATTGCCAAGATGTGAAAACAACCAAAGTGCCCATCAACCCATGAATGGATTAATAAATTATAATATTTGTATACCATGGAATATTATTCAGCCATAAAAAAGATGGAGACTTTTTATCCTTTGCATTAACCTGAACAGAGTTGGAGAACATTCTCTTTAGTAAAGTATCACAAGAAAGGAAAAGCAAGTATCAAATTACTCAAGACTAATACGAAGCCAGTAGACGAATTGGTACACTGCACATACAAGAGAAAATTCAATTTATTTCAAGTTGGGGGAGGGAGAAAGGAGGAAGGAGGTGAGAAGGAGAGAGGGGAGGAGGGCAGGGGATGGTTGTGCTCTCACCTAATGGGTACACTGTAAGGATATGTGGCACACCTCCTGGGTGTGGGACACAACTACAACAGGGACTAACCTAACAAACACAGACATTGTGACCTAATTGATTATACCCTCATATTAATCTGAAATAAAAATAATAAAACATCACTGAAAGAAATTAAAAAGACTTAAATAAATGGAAAGACATCCTTTCTTCATGAATTGAAAAACTTAATATTGTTAATGTAGAAATACTCCCCACATTTATCTACAGATTCAATACCATCCTAAGCAAAGTTCCAATTGTATTTTTACAAAAATGACAACCTGATCCTGAAATTTACATGAAAATACAAGGCACCCAGAAAAGCCAAAACAACCTTGAGAGAGAACAAAATGGGAGGACCCACTTTGGGTCAGACCTTACTACAAAGCTACAGTCATCAAGACTGTGTAGTAAGAACAGACATATAGATAAATGAAATAGAACTGAGACTCCATAAATAAAACCCTACATCTATAGTCCGTTGATTTTCCATAAGGGTTTCAACATAATTCAATGGGGGAAATGTCTTCTCAACAAATGGTGCTGGGACAACTGGATATCTACATGCAAAAGAATGAAGTAGAGTTTCCTATTCACAATGAATACAAAAAACAAATGCATAAACTTAAATTTAAGACCTAAAACTATAAAATTCTTAGGAAAAAAATAGGTGTAAATCTCTGTGACCTTGGATTATGCAAGAACTTCTTAAATGTGGTCAAAGCTCAAACAACAACAACAAAAAAAGTGATTTCCTCAAAATTATAGTCATCCTTTCGTATCCACAAGGGATTGGTTCTAGGACCCTCACAGATACCAAAACTCATACATACTCAAGTCCCTTGTATAAAATTGTGCAGTATTTGCATATAACCTATGCCATCCTCCCATATACGTTAAGTCATCTCTACACTACTTAATATCTAATACAATGTCAATGCTCTGTAAATAGCTGTTATATTACATCTTTCTTTGTAATTTTTATTGTTATATTGTTTTTTATTGTTTTATTGTTTTTATTGTTTCCCTAAATGCTTTTGATCCAAGGTTGGTTCAATCTGTAGATGCAGACCCTGAAGATATGGCAGACTGACCACAAAAACTTTTGTGCTTCAAAAGACACTTTGAAAAGAAAGTGGAAAGACTGGGTGGCGCCTGTAGCTCAGTGAGTAGGGCACCAGCCCCATATACCACGGGTGGCGGGTTTCAACCCAACCCTGGCCAAACTGCAACCAGGAAAAAAAAAAAAAATAGCCAGGCATTGTGACAGATGCTTGTACTCCCAGCTACTCAGGAGGCTGAGGTGTTAAAAAAAAAAAAAAAAAAAGAAAGTGGAAAGACAACTTATAAAATGGAGAAAAACAAACAAAACATGTCAATCATTTTATGATAAAACATTAGTATATAAAATACATAAAGAGCTCTTTTTATTATTTATTCAATATTTATTCCATAATAAAAAAAACTAATAATCTAACCTTATTTTTTTCCTTTTTTTTTTTTTTTTGAGACAGAGTCACCCGTGGTAGAGTGCTATAGTGTCACAGCTCACAGCAACCTCAAACTCTTGGGCTTAAGTGATTCTCTTGCCTTAGCCTCCAAGCAGCTGGGACTACAGGTGCCCGCCATAACACCCAGCTATTTTTTGGTTGTAGTTGTCATTGTTTGGCAGGCCCAGGCTGGGCTCAAACCCGCCAGCTCTGGTGTATGTTGCTGACTACCTAGCCATGTGAGCTATAGGCACTGAGCCATAATAATAATCTAACTTTGAAATGGGCAAAGGGGCCAGCCACAGTGGCTCACACTTATAATCCTAGCACTCTGGGAAGCTGAGGCAGGTGGATTGCTTGAGCCAAGATGTTCCAGACCAGCCTGAGCAACAGAGAAACCCCCATCTCTAGTAAAATTAGAAAAATTAGCCAGACATCAAGGCAGGCGCCTATAGTTCCAGCTACTCAGGAGGCTGAGGCTAGAGGATCACTTGAGCCCATGAGTTTGAGGTTGCTGTTAGCTATGATGCCACAGCACTCTACCCAGAGCAACAAAGTGAGACTCTATCTCAAAAAAATAATGAAATATGAAATGAGGATAGGCACCTATGGCTCAAATGGCTACGTCACAAGCCAAATACACCTAAGCTGGAGGGTTCAAATCCAGCCCTACCTGCCAAACAATGACAGCTACAACCAAAAAATAGCCAGGCATTGTGGCAGGCACCTGTAGTCCCAGCTACTTGGGAGGCTGATGCAAGAGAATCACTTAAGCCAGGAGGTTGCTGTGAGCTGTGATGCCATGGCACTCTACCCAGGGCGACAACTTGAGGCTCTGTCTCAAAAAAAAAAAAAGAAAAAGAAATATAAAATGAAATAAAATAGGCAAAGGGTCTGAATAGACATTTTTTCAAAGAAATATATGAATGGGCAATGAGCACATGAAAAGATGCTCAACATTATTAGCCATCAGGGAAATGCAAATCAAAATCACTTCACATCCATTGGGATGACTATAATTTTAAAAATGAGGGGGAGTAATTATAAGTGTTGGTGAGATACGGAGAAACTAGAACCTTCCTACATTGCTACTGGAAATGTAAAATGGTATAGCCACTTTGGAAAACAATTTGGCAGTTCCCAAAAAGTTGAACAGACGATCCACCTAGGTGTATACCCAAGAAAAATGAAATCATGTGCCCCTAGAAGAAAAAAATGTACTATTATGAATAATAGCCAAAAAGTGAAAATAACCCAGATACCCATCAGTTGATAAGTGGATAAACAAAATATGGTGAATCCATGCAGTGAAATTTTTTTAACCTTTAAAAGGAATTGATACATGCTACAACATGAATGAACCTTCAATACTTTATGCAAAATGAAAGAAATCAATCATACAAAAACCCCATATTGTGTGATTCCGTTTATAGAAAAATGTCCAGAATAGGGAAATATATATAGAGAGAAAATAAATTTGTAACTGGGGGAGGCACATCAATAGGAGGTAACAGCTAATGTGCATCACTCATGTTTGGCATGACGAAAATGTCCTGGAACTAGAGAGTGTGATGATTGCACAGTTTTGTGAACATATTAAAAACCTCCAAATTGTATGCTATAAAAGGGTAAGTTTTATGTACTGTAACTCCTAACATTGCTTAGTATGTTATGCCCCAACTCCATCTTGCTGGAGGCTTTCAACACTCCCCCTCTAAGACAGGAAGCTCAGCTGAAAGAGTTTAATAGTAACTGCAAAACCCCAGCTTCCTCTTGTAAGGACTCCCCTTACCAGGTGTTGGCTCTTGAGAAATTCAACTTGCATTAAGGAATCCCCTGCCCAGACCAAAAGCCCCTTATAAAAGGTTTCTACCCCTGCTTCTGGAGGTCAGGAGTCTTTGAGGCATGAGCCTGCTCTCGGCCAGCTGATCAATAAAGGACCCTTGCTTAATTGGGACTCAGTGTGCTGGCGTTTATTCCATTCCCTTTGGGTATAACAAGTTTAAATTCCCCTAGGAAAGAGGGCAGGGAGGGGGACGCTGTAAGAAACAGAAGAAGAACTCAAACGCAAGTGTTGCCCCATGGAGCAGTGCCTAGACTCCAGTGGGTTGGTGTTTCAGCCATCTCCCACAGCCCAGCTTCCTCGCTGGCATCTGGGGACCGTGCCCGCCACATCCAAAGGGCCCCGTCCACCTGGTTCTTGCTCTGCCCATATTTTTCTGTGAAGAACGCTCTATCTAAAAGGTGGTTGTGGCATCTGCGCAGATGACTTCAGAAAATCTTTACTTACAATTTTTTTCCTTTTGATATAGTATCCAAAATGAGTGACAATCATTTCGCTAATTTGGACAGACTTCTACTAGAATTTGTTTTCCAGTATGAGCAAGACATAAGTACTAAAGAAGATATTATTCAAAGAGCTAATATTCAGGGTTTTACCCATCTGAAGCCTTGCTTTTACACTCTTCTTTGGCTCTTCTCTTTTTAGAATGCTTTGAAGATATTAAGGAAACCAAAGCCACTATTTGTAAGATACATGAAACTATAAATAAAACAGATGAGGAAATTGAGCATTATTGTAAACATAGTAAGGAGATCAAAGACAACTGTAGTAACTGGAGGCCAACATGTGATGTTTTCTGTAAACATGAAGATTATATGCAGGACCAATTTATTCTACATCAAGAAACCATTGAAAAAGACCAAAAAAAGTATCATGGTTATGTATGTCAGTATAAAGATGTTTTGAAGCAATACCAACTAAAATACTTGGAAACACTCTTTTCACATAAATATCATGAGAAGAAAAAAGAACATGAAGAAATTCAAAACAGAGTGTGGGCATGTACTGAACAACTAAAAATGAATGAAACCATTTTTATGACATTTCTAGCAGATTGCAAGACTTTATGAAAATAAGAATCTTTCAGAAACTCTGGAAGAAAAGAACAAAAATATAGAAAAGAGAAAAGAATTGAAAGAAAGAATTTTTTTTTGCTGTTTTTGGGCAGGCCTGGATTTGAACCTGCCACCTCCAGCATATGGGGCCAGCGCCCTACTCCTTCGAGCCACAGGTGCTGCCCAAAAGAAAGAATTTTTGATAAAGATGAACATTTAACTTGTACTGAATAAAACCCTCTCAAAGCAGTCAATTATTTCTACCTTATGAATTTCAAAAATTAGTAAGATCATTTAACATACATTCTTCAGAATCAAGAGTTACAGATAAAAAAGAAGAAAGTTCTGGAATGAACTCTCCATATTTTGTCAAAGCTTGATAATATGGACTTCAGATAACAAGAAAATGATACACAGGTAAATTCCCAAATATTTCCATCTTCTTTGGCACTACTGTAGATGGCCTACAGACACATGAAAAAATGTTCATCTTTAATCATCAGAGAAATGCAAATCAAAACCACTTTGAGATATCATCTAACTCCAGTAAGTGGCTCACATAAAAGAAATCCCAAAACTACAGATGTTGACGTGGATGTGGAGAAAAGGAAACACTTCTGTACCGTTGGTAGGACTGCAAGCTAATATGTCCCTTTTGGAAAGAAGTATGGAGAATATACTCAGGGATCTAAAAGCAGGCCTGCTGTTCGATCCTGCCATTTCTCTGTTAGGAGTATATCCAAAAGACCAAAAATCACTTTATAACAAAGATATTTGCACCAGATTGTTCATTGCAGCTCATTTCATAATAGCCAAGTCTTGGAAGAAGCCCAAGTGCCCACGGACCCATGAATGGATTAATAAATTGTGGTATATGTACACCATGGAATATTATGCAGCCTTAAAAAAGATGGAGACTTTACTTCTTTTATGTTTATATGGATGGAGCTGGAACATATGCTACTTAGTAAAGTATCTCAAGAATGGAGGAAAAGTATCCAATGTATTCAGTACTATTATGAAACCAATTTATAATCACTCACACTTTCATATGAAGAATAGATCACAACTATGGCCCAGGATGAAGGGGGGATGGGTGGGGAGGTAGGAGATCTGATGGAGAAAGGGTGAATGGTGGGATCACACCTATGGTGCCTATTGCATGGGTACATGTCAGATCTATTAAGTCTACAAGTCTATTAAGTCTATCTATAAATGTCTTAACACAATAATTAAGTAAATGAGGTGCTATATTAACCAATACGATGTAAGCATTCCAAATTGTATGTGGAATCAGCACATTGTACTCCATAAATGCATACAGGATCTATCTCTTTATGGTTTAATAAAAAGACCAATAAAGTAAAATTTAAAAAAAAAAAAGAAGAAAAAAAGAGTTGCCACATGATCGGCTTTACCAGAGATTAAGAGAACAAGGGGAAGCGATAACTTAAAAAGTGCAACCTGAGTTGGAGGAGATTGTCCTTCCCCTTCTTCAGCAAAGTGACCACATGGGGCCTAGCAAAGTATCACAGAAAAGACAAACACCAAACTGAACACAATGGTTAATTATGGTTAACACAATTAACTGAACACAATGGTTCCTGTTGACAGGAACAGCACTGTGAAGGAGACATGGCGAAGACCACAAGAAGAAGAAGAGACATAAACCTGGGATCTGCTGGATACAGCAGGAGGAAGACCTCAGCTTTTGTGATTGAGGGTGGGGTGGCGGGGGAGGAGGGTAGACTGGAATAACACCGATCCTGCTACTGTTTTCACTGTTAGCTGTACCTCTCCAACTCTTCTCCTCTGAGTTGGTAGGCCCTGGATGTTATACAGAATACAAAACAAGAGGGAGTGTGTTTCAAAAGAGAATGAGATAGTATCAGCTTGGAGACAGGGAACAGCTTGAATAGGAAAAGATTCTATTCAGATAGTGACATATAAACTTAAAAGGATGTGAAAGATTTAAGAAAATGTTTTCTGATCACAATAGTAATATAAATGTAGTTCGTAGTTTCTAAATAAAGAAAAACACAAAGAAGAGAAAATCACAAAGTATTCTACTGTTCATTTATATCTTACCTATATCGAAGTATCCATGAACTCTATCTAGTCCTATAAATATGAAGTCTGACAATTAAGTTTACAAACTCATGCTAGAAAAAGTGCTACATAAATCATTGCTGAATATCACTACAGTCGCTTTTGAAGCACTCCCCTTGGGAAGCTATGCACCAACAAATGGCTTCAAAGCCATTTTGGAGCTCTTTTTCTGTAATAACCATCAGAGCTGTTGTCATATGAGGTTTGACAATTAAGTTTGCAAACTTGTCACTATATGCTCAGATGGGCAGCCCTGTACCAAGAACTCAGTAAGAAGTTCTCAGTGTGAAGAGCTTCATAACCTTGATTTGTCAGTGTCTCACAACTGTGTTGCATTGACGTGTGGTGGTGTCTTGCTGAGTGGCATTCATCAGAGCTGTGATTGTACAACACACAACAATAATGAATGCCACTCAACAAGACACCACCACATGTCAATGCAACCTAGCTGTGAGACACTGATATATCAAGGTTATGAAACCTTACTGAGTTCTTTGTACAGTGCTGCCAATATAAGAGTATAGTGGCAAGTTTGCAAACTTAATTGTCAGACCTCATATGACGACAGCTCTGATGGTCATTTCAGAAAAAGAGCTCGAAAATTGCTTTGACGGGTGGACTAAGGGCTGGCACTGGTGCATAGCTTTCCGTGGAAAGTACCTGACCATAGTGATATTCAGCACTTTTCCAGAATGAGTTCTTGAATTGTCTGAACTCGTAGATAGAGATACTGATCTAAAGTTGCATAAAAGTTGTGACTGAGAAATGGAAGATTAAAAAGGACATCCTAAGAGAGAAAGAGAGAGAAACCTGAGTATAGAAATAAAAAAAAGGACAGGATGGCAATAGTGTGGTCCAGATAAAGCATGAGCTAAACAGGACTATTTAGGCTGGGAGTGGTGGCTCATGACTATAATCCTAAAACTGGAAGGCAGAGGCTGGTGGATCGCCCGAGACCAGCCTGAGCAAGAGTGAGATGCCATCTCTATTAAAAATAGAAAAACTATCTGGGTGTTGTGGTGTGCGCCTGTAGTTCCACCTACTTGTGAGGCTGAGGCAAGAGGATCTCTTGAGCCTAAGAGTTTGAGGTTTCTGTGAGCTCTGATGCCATGACAACCAGGGAAACAGAGGGAGACTGTCTCAAAACAAAACTAAACAAAACAAGACTGTTCAAATCCTACCTCTGCCTCTATGGAAACCCAAGTGAGTTACTTAACCATGCTGAACCTCACTTACCTCCTTTGTAACGTGGGGATAACACTTGGTAGAGTTGCCTTAAAGATAAAGACACTTCAGTATGTCTCAAGTGCAGTAGTGTGCTGAGGAAATGGTAGGCACGGGGCATAGGCTGATGGTGTGTAACAGGCTGCTTGAATAGTTGTATGTGGCTCTGCTCCTTTTTGGCAGAAAATATATGCACATGAGGAAGAGGGACAACTCACTTATTATTGCCTACAGATCACAAGGATTTCGGATCTCAGTTAATTGTAAGAGCAAATTAGCCAAAAATGGTAATGCAACCACACCAGACCAAACTGGCTCAACTTTTATGCAACAAAGTTGTGAGATGCTTTTCAGTTACCATAGATCTCCAGGTCGAAGGTCATGTAACCCGAGCATGCCCAGATGAACGCAGCATGCAATATAGGTGGAACCTAAGAGTTCATATCAGACTGAAGAGTGGGGACTGATTTAAGAAGTAGATATCCATGGCAGGATCCAGGATCCAATTAGATCAAGGTCTGGGATCACCTGTGTCATGGTCCAGTCAGATCATGCCTCCTGGCATCACCCCATTGCAAGATTCAATCAGATCATACCTCATTACCCTATATTTATATAGACTGACCCAACCTTCAGCTCTGGGAAAAGATTTGAGTGTTTCCTCCTGTCTTTTTGAGAATTGACTTACAATAAAGCATTTCTTTTCTCAAAGGCTGGTGCCATATTATTGGCTTGTAGGTGCATCAGGCAGGGAGCCTGTTGATTGCTCTGTAACAGTAATAGGACTTTTGAAACTACTGAACTGTCCCTAAGCAACAACCCACCCATTTTCTGCAGACTGACTGCCTAGTGATTTCCCTCTGATCAGCCACAATGTATTAGGCAATACGTCAAAGCTACTTGCTATTTTTTTGCTCTTATTTTAGTATTCATAATCCTTGAAAAACTCTTCTGACCCTCAAAAAGCAAGGTAACAGGAAGACATTGGTAGCTAGCATCTGACTGATGATTTATTTAGGTTGGGCAGATAATTTTTGTTCTCTGGTTTTCCCTGAAACAGGGTAGGCAGGTTCCAGTCCCTAAGCAACAGACATCAGTGTGGGGAGAGTTACTCAAGGCCATCAATTTGAGTGAAGTATCTGTTTGTGTAATCCATTTTTTTCTCGGAGCTATAAAAGCAATTGTTCATCCATCTCTGGCAAAGGAGACCATTATCCTGTCCTTACTGTGATTTGGATCTAATTTAGATGTCAGCTACATTTATGAGACCTCAATTCATTATGCCATCTAGCCAAACAGATGGTGTTTCCTAATCAGTATGAGGGCAGAATGACTTGGAGAGCTGGGAGATCAGTCAATAAAAACCTATTTACAGTGCAATTAGTATGGCAGTCCTTCCTACAAGAGGCATTTCACTCTCAGAAAATTAACAGACCATATAAATAGCCCTAAATCTTTGGGAGAGCAGACTGGTGGAAATCAGAGAGGCAATCAGTATTCAATGCAGTGGATGGGGGTAGGGAGGGAGTGTGCTCTGAAAGGAACACAATATAAACTGTGGGTGATCAGGAGGATTAAATAGCCACAAGAGCCCACTGGTGCCCCTGCCTAGCTTCTGCAGCCCCAGTAGCTGAGAATGCAACCAGTGTCATTGAACTCAGTTGCTCACCTCTGCAGAGAGGCAGCCTTGAGTCATTCAAGCAGTGTTCACTGGGAGCCTCCCAAGTACAGGACACCAGCAGGCACTGTGGCCAATACAAAGACAGATGCAACAGGGGTTCTGCTGCTCACATGCTTGTAACGAAATATCCATGCGTAACCAGGGGACTCAAAAACATACACGTACCAGGAACCAGTGAGGGAGCTCAGGTGGGAAATCGTGTTTATCCTTTCTACTGGAAAGAGCTGTTTGCCTATAGTAAACAGAAAGCTTTGGCTTCCAGTGATCAATGGTATTTTTGTGTAATCTAGTCCCATACTTATGCAAATACAGATTATAAAAAGAAATCATTTTCTCTCTAGTTATATAGATTATATAAAATTCTATGTTTTCTAATTTTGAAATCAGGAATATTTAATTATTCTAATATTTATGATAAAACAATATTAAAAAGACCAAATACTGCCTATTCATTCTCTACTGAAAGATGCAATTAATAACAAAACATAATAGCACCTCTGTAAGTTGATCACCCAAGGGACTATAACAAACCGGTCAACATAAAGGAACTAGGCCTACGGTATTGATAACGTACATGGGGTACATGTCCAGCTTCTGAAAATTAGGTTAACTTAAGGAGGCGGTCAGTGGAGGGGGGTGTTCAACTGTGGAGGTTCTACTATATATGCAATATAAAATTATATAAATTTTAAAGAAGAGATGGTTCCTTTGTTAATAAAAAATCCAAAATTCTTCACAAGAAGAAGAGGCAGGAGAGCTTCAGCTTAGTTAGGGAAATTCTACATTAACTACCACACCTGCCTATCTCCCCCAACAACACCCTGGCAAGGAACTGAAATGCCTGTGGCTCAAGCGGCTTAGGCACCAGCCACATACACCTGAGCTGACGAGTTCGAATCCAGCTGGGCCCGCCAAACAACAATGATGGCTGCAACCAAAAAATAGCTGGGTGTTATGCCGGGCACCTGTAGTCCCAGCTACTTGGGAGGCGGAGGCAGGAGAATCGCTTGAGCCCAGGAGTTGGAGGTTGCTGCGAGTTGTGGTGCCATGGCACTCTACCCAGGGCAACAGCTTGAGGCTCTGTCTCAAAAAAAAAAAGGGAATTCAAAGAGCTGCAATGAACCCAAGATCCATTTTTTAGTGACAACCTCACTGCTTTTTGTTTGAAAATATTGCCAGAGAAAATAATCTGTGTCAAGCCTAAAACTATACAAATGTCTTTCGTTATCTGTTTAAGTTCTTTCCTATACAAATGGCCCTCTCAGCATCGTTGTTTACAGGAATCAACCAATTCTGGGCCAGTTTGGCCAGATCACGGTATTATGAAAATGAAGGCACAGTTTCCTCTGTGCTGTAGATCTTCCCCTCGATCGTAATAGTGCCAGCTTCTTGTCATTCAGTCCTCTGCTCAGATGCCCCTGGCTGGATGCGTAGAAAGGAGGAGTAGCAGGGATTTACCCGTTTCATATTTGGTGAATGGGACGGATAGCAAGCAGTACCACCAACCAAGTCTGGGAATTTAGGAGAAAGCACGGGCTCTGGGGAGAGGGGTGTATGGAGAAGGGATGGGAGGGGAGGAGATGATTAATTCAGGACAGTTACGGACATGCAGGGTCTGTAGAATACTGAGGCAGAGCTGTCCAAGATAAAGTTGAATAAACAGTTCTGGAAGAGACAAGAAATGTTGCAGAGTAAGTACAGCAGCAGTTCTCAACCTGTGGGTCGCAACCCTTTCACAGAGGTCACCTAAAACCATCCTGCATATCAGATATTTACATTACGATTCATAACAGTAGCATAACATACAGTTGTGAAGTAGCATTGAAAATAATGTTATGGTTGGGGGTCACCACAACACGAGGAATTGTATTAAAGGGTCATGGCATTAGGAAGGTTGAAAACCACCGTAGACAGAAAAGAATATCAGCATACAGATAAGGGTAAAAAAAAAAAATCCATAAATGTATGAGATCACTCCAAAAGGAGGGCAGAGAGTGAGGAGAATAAATCCTAAGGCATGCCAATGTTTAAGGAACAAAGGAAGTGAATTCAGTGACAGAAACTAAAAAAAGAATAGCCAGATTAGACAAGAACAAGAAGAAAAGTATCAAAGAAAGATTCACAATGTCAAATGTGATAGAGTCATCACAGGCTGATAAATGTCCATGGAATCATGTCGTTCACTAATGTAGCTTCAATAGTGTGACAGGAATAGGAACCAGTGGATTGAGTGAAAAGGAAGAAGGGGGAAGATGTGGAGATAACATGTATACCATTTTCCTCCTAAATAGGGAGAAAGAAAATAGACCAATAGCTAGAGGAACGACGAAGAATCTAGAAAGGGATTTTTTTTAAATGAAAGAGTATGAGAAGCCAATTATTCCTAAGGACTGGTCTGTAAGAGCTGTAACTGTAGGCCGGGCTCAGTGGTTCACGTCTGTAATCCTAGTACTCTGGGAGGCCAAGGCAGGAAGATTCATTAAGCTCAGGAGTTCAAGACCAGCCCAAGCAAAGTGAGTATTTTTCCTACTAAAAATAGAAAAATTAGCCACATGTAGTAGCATGCACCTGTACTCCCAGCTACTTGGGAGGCCAAGGCAGGAGGATTGCTTGAGCCTAGGAGTTTGAAGTTGCTGTAGCTAGACTGAGGCCATAGCATTCTAGCCTGGGCAACAGAGCAAGACTCTATCTCAAAAAAAGAGATAGTGGTCTTTGTCAAGAAGAGATGACATTACTACAGATAACAACCTCTCTGTCCCTAAGACTGAGGAGAAACCAGTCTCAATACAAAGAATATAATGAGTAGCATACTGAATAGTTTTAAATTTTCTGGCTAAGGTTGACATTCCCTTTCTAATCCCTTCTACTCCACTATCAAGAACCTCAAATGCACTCCACTCTTGTCAAAACCCTGCTCCAAAACCTTCAATGGACACCTAATAGAATGTTGTCCAAGTTCTTTAATTAGCATTCAAGGCCCTCCCCTACGGTGACACATAACTCCACTTTAGTTGCAAATTTTTGCCTTTTCATATTCACTTTCTCCATGACAGAACTACAGTCCCACAAAGTCTACTCCATTCTTCTGCCTACTGTCTGTTCCTTCTGAAATAGCCTCTCAATTTATATACATTCTAGTTACCCTTTAAGACCCAGTCCCAAGAAGCCTTCTTTGAAACTGCTCTACTCACTGTGATATTTACCTGAAATTTCATTCAAAACACTTACAGATTGTCTTTGCTGTTTCTATAAACTTGTTCCTTTTACCTACTCAGATTATAAATTATTTGAGGGCAAGGACTGAGTCTAATTCCTGAGGAGGCCAGCACAATATACATGTTCAATAATTGCTGATGGTGATTCCTAACTCTGGCATAAGAATACTTGTGGGTATTACCAATTTTCTCAAAAAGTTTAACTTTGTTTGAAACAAAGTTACGAAGATCACACTATTTTTTAAAAAGAATGCAGCTTCAACTTGGGCCTGGGCCTAAATAAACACCTGAATTTAGAAGCCTATTTCATTTACAGTAGATATGATCACGTGTAGACAGCTACTTGGAGCATGAGAAGTCACAGAGGCTATCTGAAGAGGGAAAGAAAGCAAAGCTGGCAGACACTATTTTTTCTCGGAGACAAAGTCTCACTCTGTCACTCTGGGTAGAGTGCCATGGCCTTCTCATAGCTCACAGCAACCTCAAACTCCTGGGTTCCATGGACCCTCCAGCCTCAGCCTCCAGAGTAGGTAGGACTATAGGCACCCACCACGACGCCCAACTAGTTTCTCTTTTTTTTTTTGAGACAGAGTCTCACTATGTCATCCTGGGTAGAGTGCTATTGAGTCATAGCTCACAGAAACCTCAAATTCTTGGGCTTAAGCGATTTTCCTGCCCCAGTCTCCCGAGTAGCTGGGACTACAGGCACCCACGACAACGCCTGGCTATTTTTGGTCACTATTGTTTTGTGGCCCGGGCTGGATTCAAACCCGCCAGCTCCCGTGCATGTGGCTGTTGCCATAGCCGCTTGAGCTACAGGCACCGAGCCGGGAAGACACTTCTTATCCTGCCTTTCTTTCCATAAATATAGGTGGGTTGATTTAATACTAGAGATTCCAAATAATTGTTTTTTTTTTTTTTTTCTTGAGACAAAGCCTCAAGCTGTCACCCTGGATAGAGTGCTATGGCATCACAGCTCACAGCAACCTCTAATTCCTGGGCTCGAGAGAGTCTTCTGCCTCTGTCTCCCAAGTAGCTGAGACTACATGCGCCCGCCACAACACCCGGCCATTTTTTGGTTGCTGCCGTCATTGTTGTTTGGCGGGCCTGGGCTGGATTCGACCCCGTCAACTCAGGTGTACATGGCTGGCGCCTTAGCCCGTTGAGCCACAGGCACCGAGCCCCAAATAATTGTTTTGAATTATTATACTTCTGCATCAATTATACTTCAAAATGACGCACAGTAAGGAGAATGGAAAAATACACATGTTTGTTAATAATTTGCATATTTGTTAATAATTATAAGGTCTATGTTATGAAAAATGCATATTTGCCATTGTTGTTTTCTTGTAACATTTGGAATAAAGTTAGTAGAATAATATTCATTAAAAAACCTTTATCATCTGATTATGTTTCAGATATTTATCATCAATTCCTGAGATTTTGTTTTCTACATACTAATAAGAGACAATCTCTCACACAAATAGGCAAAAAAAAGGAAAAATCCTCTAATAATTTGACACAAACTGATGTTGTCCCTGGTTATTACATTAAGCATCGGTAAAACAGAAACTTGTTCTAATTTGCAAGGAGAATTTAAGTTTTCCAGAATGAGACCACAGCCATTAATAATGTTGTAGAAACTTAAAAACACCTCACTGTGGAACAAATTCCATCTTGTTTCTTATCAGACCTTGAAAAACAAAATGCAACTTTCTAACAAATATGGCAGTTTTGAGTCTTTATACTCTGAAATAGTGAAGTGCATGGTGCAGAAAAGAATAAAGATGTACCATATTAGAGTTACAGATTCTTGAATTCATATTTCTAGAACAGATAATGTGGGGCAAATGGAACCAAACATTTAAGTTAATATTATATACTGAAACAGGCTTATTTAAACATAAATCAAAACAAAACCGAACACAAGGCCACGCTACAGTACTTGGACAAATTCTTATTTGCAAATTATCTTGCTTTCATTGTTCACATTTTGCCCCAATGGCCCTGATGCTAAGTAAAATAAAATAAATTCCAGAGCTTTATTTCAATCATATCCAACAACACTGATGACATTATTCACATTACGAAATTGTTTAAATCAATCACTTTATCACATCTAGGATTAGAACTGAAAGGGAGCTGAAAATTAGTTATTTTATGTTTCCAGTTTTTAAGCTGCATTGCAATATTAAGAGGTTGGGTCCCATGGCCTGCAGAGATAAGCAAGCAGGCAGAGCACTGGACTGGTTCTCAGGAGGGCTCAATTAATTATGCAGATTCTTCAGTAAGGGTGTCATCTAAAACAGCCACTTAAGTTCTCAAAATCTGTATTCTCATAAAAAGAAAGGAAGTGGACTAGATGCGCTTTCCAGCTGCTTTATCATCTAATATTGAGAATCAATCTTTAGAAAAAAATGTAAAATGTATTAGTTTAAACCACAGATATCCAACCTTTTTTTTTCCTCAACCCCACATTGGAAGAATATAAGAGTTGTTTTGGGCCTCACACTAAACACACAAATCAAACAAAAGGTGATTGCAAGAAAAAGGTAAAAAAGAAAAAAAAAAAAGGTCCTCACAACATCAGCATGTGGCCCATGGGCTGCAGGTTGGACACTCCTTTACTAAAGGCTGGGTGCAGTGGCTCACACCTGTAATCCTAGCACTCTGGGAGGATTGTTTGAGGTCAGGAGTTTACGACTAGCAAGCAAGCAAGCAAGACTCCAATTTTACTAAAAATAGAAAAATTATCCAGGAGTCATGGCAGGCACCTGTAGTCCCAAGTACTTGGGAGACTGATGCAGGAGGATCACTTGAGCCCAGGAGTTTAAGGTTCCAGTGAACTAAGCAGATGCCCTGGCACTCTACCTAGCCTGGGCAACAGAGTGAGACTCTGTCTCAAAAAATGAAATGAAATAAATAGAATAGAGGCTCAGTGCCTGTAACACAGTGATTACAGCCAGCCACATGCACCAAGGCTGGCTGGTTCAACCTGGCCTGGGCTAGCTAAACTACAATGACAACTGCAACAAAAAAATAGCCAGGAGTTGTGGTGGGCTCTGGTAGTCCCAGCTACTTGGGAGGCTGAGGCAAGAGAATCGCTTAAGCCCTAGAGTTTGAGATTGCTCTGAGCAATGACACCATAGCATCTTACCAAGGGCGACAGCTTGAGACTCTGTCTCAGAAAGAGAGAGAAAGAAAAGAAAGAAATAGAATAAACCTTTACTGAACATTTGTACTTTGTCGCTCATAAAGCAATCCTTTGAAGATATAACAACCTAGGAGAAAATGTATCCATCCCATTAATTTTATTAAGGGCAGGGAATCAGAAGGCAAGTCATAATCAGATTTCCTCTTCCTCATGTCAGGTTATAAAAACCAGAACCCCTTTTCCTCAAACCAGTCATAAAACCTAAAAATGTTCCTCTAACCCTCCCCTACCTTTCTGTGTAAGGCCATAAGGAAACTCTGACCTACCCAGTTTAACAGTAGATCTTGAGACTCCCATTCCGGAGAAGGGCCCTGCCTGTAACATGCTGTAACAGAGAAATGTCTTCTAAGACAGGACTTGCTAGGTTTTCTCTCTCAGTCTATTACCATTAGCTCATAGCCCTTTTTGTCCAATCACACTCCTTCACAGCAGCCCCTGCTTTATTGAATCTAAGCACAAAATCAGAAAGTTTCCCTCATACCTTAGTGTTTTCACTCTAAAAGTTCCTGTGTAATGCAAAACTTTGATCAAATGCAGTCAATTTACTATCCTTTTATCTTATTAATCTGCCTGTTGGGCAGTGCCTGTGGCTCAAAGGAGTAAGACGCCAGCCCCATACACTGAGGGTAGTGGGTTCAAACCCAGCCCCAGCCAAAAACTGCAAAAAAAAAAAAAAATTAATCTGCCTATTGTTATAGGACTATCAACTGTGATCCTTTATGATGGGAAAGAAAAGGATCGCCCCTTTCCATCCCTACTCTTATTAATGGAATTTCTTTCTCTAGTAGGTCCTTGATCTCAGGGATTTGAAGAATGAACCCACAGACCAGTGGTAAGATAGATATTATTAGACAGAAAGGAATATAGAAAGAAAAAATCACCAGAGCTTCTGCACAGAAGGACTAAAAAGCCCCAGAGCTTCTGGCAGAGGGAAAGCCCCAAGTAGGGAGTCTCTACTTGTGCTCTTTGTCTAGAGGTATTAGATCTTGAGAATTACAACTGGCCAGGACTTGGCAAATGGAAACATGTTTTCTTTTCTTTTCTTTCTTTCTTTTTTTTTTTTCATTTTTCAGTCCAGAGAAGTAAAACTCTTTTATTTTCATTGTCCAAACATCAGTCCATATACTGGGAGAGCCAGAGCAAACCCTCGCTGTAGCCTTGCCTCTTGAGCACACTGCACATGAACACTTCCATGGGGCAGGCCTTCAGCTCCTTCAGGGTCACATTTCCCTTTCCTGTGGTCTGTTCTAAGACCAAAAATCTCATGGAGTTTTTCTTCACTGATTGCATCTGTTCTGTCAATTTTGTTACCCAAGATAAGGATTGGCACATTGGATATTGTTTCATCAGTCATTAAAGCATTAAGCTCAACTTTGGATTCCATGAGGTGAGAATGATCTGCA
>CAUYON010065520.1:0-11809 GCA_963573935.1 Arctocebus calabarensis
TAGTAAACGAGAAAATATCATGAATGGTATGTCAATCAGGTTGATAAAATATCTCAGATTGCATGTGAAGCCCCCACACTGTACCCCATGGTTGAACTAATGTACACAACTATGATTCAATAAAAAAAAAAAAAAGAAAAACCACGAGGCTGAATCATGTGTTAATAAAAATAAGTACCCCCCTCGATTTTAAGGGAGTGCTTTTTAAGTATGATTTTAAGCTCATAGTACATGCCTGACACTTGATTAGCACTTAATCCTTAGAGCTACTCTGTGAGGGGGGTAATAATATTATGGCCATTCATGAAAGAGGAAAATGAACCCTTGAAAAGTCATTGGGTTGAAACTATTCAGTGTAGAGTGACTGAGGTTTGGAACCCAGGTCTGTGTAACTTTAGAGGCATTGTGCTGCCCTGCACAGTGACCGAAAGCACTAACTAGCCTCTGATCAGGCTACTGCAAAACCCCCCACGCCTGCTAGTAAATAGCACATTTTAATTAAAACAAAACATCAAAAGAACCAATAAAATTTAAAAATCTACATTTTATTAATAGGTAAGCACCATTTATTATACAAAAGATATTTGGACAGTTTTTCTGGCAGAAAAATTATTATTGCCAATGCTACAGAAACAATCACAAACTCTGTTTCATTCCTTAAGTAATTAGCAATAGTTAAAAAGGTTTTTAAAGGACAAAAATAATAATCAAGTAAAAATTGAAAATGACACAAATGGTACTTTTTCACTGAAAAAGCTTTCAACAACTGTGGATTTTGTCTAAGGGTATTTGCTAATCGTGCTGCTATTTCAACCATTACCATCAGTAGCTTTGATTCACATGTAGAATCAGGAACACTAAGCAAGCTGCAAATAATATTCTTTTCCACATGTAAGCAAAGCTTTAAACCCATTTCCCTTATCCATCTACTCTCCTACTTCCAGCAAACATTTATTGAATATTTACCCTCTGCCTGTTTTAAGTACTGCTAAATGGGATATTATTCTGATGCAATTTAATTGATATGATGACAACTTTGACTTGATAAAGTAAAATAGCAAATTAATCTTTATCATAAAGATATTTATAAGAGTATTTTTTAACCAATACTGCAGAATTTCTTTCAATATCCTCTACATCCTTATCCCTATATCAAATAAAAAAAAGTAATTAAGAAGAAAGAAGTGAAATACATGTTTCAGCAACAAGAAGCAACAGATATCTTCTTGTTATTCTCAGCTGGTAGCTCTTGAGAGGGTATGTTTGTTTGTTTTGATTTATTTGTTTTGTTTTATTTTCTCCTGAATCCATTAAAATAGAAATGAAAATATTTTACATCTCTCTTTTTTCATCTGAGAAGCTCAAAGATTTTACAAAATTGAACATCCAAATAACCTCTATAAAAGCAGAAAAATGAAAGAAAAAATATCTGATGGAGGAGTCAAGAAGGATGACTAGAAACAGCTTTCTCCAGAGGCTCCTTCCAGAGGGAAGGATACTGGACTGAAGTAGACTCAGAGAAGCTGAAAGTGGGGAGCTGAGCACATAGAAAAGAAAGTGAGGTACACATCATCCAGGCCTAGACAAGCAGCAGGAACAAGAAAGAGGAAGAAAGACAACAAGTATCAGGTGTGGAGCTGAGCACCAAGTGGACAAGAGACCCCTCCCTCAAACAGGAGCTCCAAAACAGGCTTTCTCAAGTAGCAAGGAATAAAAATCTCACCTTATGCCACAGGAGAGTGCTGCTAAGTCCAAGTCCTCCTTTACCAGTGAGGTCCCACCGCTAAACCTACACTCTATCCTGCCTGGCACAAAAGTGATCAAATATTTTCCCACAATCCCAAGCACACATCTTGTCCCTACCCCATCCTAGTTGCCTGAAGGACTGCCCCTAACAGAGGTCTGACTGTTGGAGGAGTTCACTGAGAGGCCCAGGCATTTTATGGGCTTCTGAGTTGCAGCTCGAAAAGAGTGGTGCCACAGTCCTAAATTTGCTGGGGCAAAGTGGCAAAATTTCCTGTCTCTCTTTTCCACTAGAAAAGACCCTTCTCCAAGTCCTCGGGAATTCTCAGGCAGATCTGCCTGAGGATTTCTGTTTTGGGCCTGCCAAGCCAACCTCTGAGCTCAATTGAGTGAGCACTGCCTGAGCAACCTTTGTCTGAAACTCTGGGTGGGCAGTGCCTGTACTGCCTGAATGACTTTTATTGGAATCTCTGGTCCAATGCTGTTGACCAGGTTGCCCTTGAGCCTGATGGGGTGGGCTAAGCCTGTGCTGCCAGAGCAACTTAGACTAGAATTCTGGGCCAGTACTCTCCACTGATTCTTGTCCCCCTGGAGCTGCTGTCTGGTGCTTCTGATACACCACGTGTCTGCCACTGTTAAAGCAATGGTAGCACTGCAACAGTGAGGGGTGGACTCAGTATGCCTGTTTGCACATTACCCTCATGCAGCTATCCCCAATGGGGGTGGGGCCTCAGGTATCTGTTTTGCCCAGCAGAGATTTCACCATACATTGCAACTCCTTAGGATTGGGTAAAGGCTAGGCTGACATTAAGACAGAGCCAGGTTGGGCTATCTCACCAAGCTGGCCCTCATAATATCTGACTGCATCCCTGAAAGGGACCTCTGCAAAGCTCTAGGAGATAAGCCACAACCACAAGCTCCAGCTCATTGGAAAAGTGGTGGTTAGCTCCAGTTCCCAGGGCATCCCAAGCAAGTCTCACCCTGCCAGAGTTAATTACCAAATAGGAATAGTGCTTCCTAAGACTCCCCTACTAGATTATCTCTCAACAAGTATTGAGGGACAACCTATTAATTCAATTTAAAAAGTATAATTAACACATTAAAAAGGAAAAAGCTGAAACTACTCATGGGAAGGAATCAGCAGAAGAACTTTGGCAAAATGAAAAATCAGAGATCAAATCCCCCAAGGGATTTCAAAGGAAATACAACAGAAAATAACATCCACAGAGAAATTACTGAAATATCAGAAATAGAATTCAAATATGGAGAGCAAATAAGATGATTGGAATGGAGGAAAAGATGGAAAAAGAAAACAAAAAAAAAAAGTTCAGAAGTTGTCTGAAAAATGTAATGAATTCAAAGACAATAACACCAAGGATATTGACATAATGAGGAAAGATATAGCAGAGCTTAAGTAATTGAAAAGGTATTCAAGAAGCTTTGAAACACAGTAGAGAACCTCACAAAGGGAGTTGAACAGGGAGAAGAAAGAATCTCAGAAATAGACAAGACTTTTTAACTATCCCAAGCATTCAAAAAGAGAGAATGAAAGGAAAATAAGAATAGAATATTCCTAAACAAGAAAATCCCATGAAGGTTATGTTGAACAGTTGGATAAAAATATTTCAGATTGTATATGAAGCCCGCACACTGTACCCCATGATTGCACTAATGTACACAGCTATAATTTAATAAAAAAAGAATAGAATATTCCCTGAGATAGTTACCTCATCATTCCCAAAAAAACTGAATTGCAGGGATTCCTGAAGGAGAAGATGGTCCCAAAGGCAGAAATGCTCTACTCCAAGAGATTACAGCAGAGAATTTCTCAAGTATTGTGAGAGACACAGAAATTCAGATAGTAGACACTTTCAGAACCCCAGCATGACTCAATCCAACAAAGTATCTCCTAGACACATTGTAATTAATTTCTTCAGTGTTAATAAGCAGGAGAAAATCCTGAAAGCAGCCAGATATAAGAAAAGTATTACTTACAAAGGGAAAATATCAGGATGACCACAGATCTTTCAACTGAAATTTTTTAAGCCAGAAGAGGATGATCATCAACCTTCAACCTTCTTAAACAAAACAGTTTTCAGCCTAGGATCTCATACCCCTAATACTGAGTTTCATTTGTGCTGGAGAAATCAAATACTTTACTGACATCTATATATTGAGGAAATTTATCACAACTAGACCAGCTCTACAGGAAGGACTCAGACCCATTCTTGATAATGACCAGCATGATGGTCCACCACCAAAGTAAACTCACCCAGAAATTTAATAACAATGCCTAGATTCCACAATAGTGAAAGGAATAAAAATGGGCTCTGGACCTCTGAAAAGCAAGATGACCAAAACTCTACCATATCTATCAATTATTTCAATTAATGTGAATGGTTAGGATTCCCTCTAAAGGGGCACAGGCTGGCTTAACTGGATGCAAAAATCCCAGGCCAGATATCCATTGCCCCAAAAAACTCTCCCTACCTCAAAGGATAAAATAAGATTCTGGGTGAAATGATGGAACACTAATCCAGGCAAATGGGAAAGCAGAAAAATCGTGGGTGTTGATCTCATTTACAGATACAAATGGACTTAAACCAACAAAAATAAGAAAACACAATGATGGACACTACATATTTGTCAAGGGAAGTACACACCATGAAGACATTTCAATAATTAACATTTATGTATCCTACCTGAATGCTCCTCAATTTATAAAACTAACTAATCTGAACAATGTGATATCTTCCTGCAATATAACAGTTGGAGATTTAAACACCCCCACTGGCAAAACTGGATAGATCCTCCAAAAAGAAACTAAACAAATAAATAATGGACTTAAACATGACCCTAGAACAAATGGACTTAATACACATATACAGAACATGTCATCCAAACAAAACTGAATGCACATTCTTTTCATTAGCCCATGGATCATCCTCCAAAATTGATCATATCTTAGGACACAAGTCTAACCTCAACAAATTCAAAAAAATGGTGGTCATTCCTTGGACAAACACAGATTAAAAGTTGAACTCAACAGCAACAGAAATCTTCATACTCAAATAAAGTCATGGAAACTAATGTTATGCTGAATGATAGCTGGGTCAGAGATGAGATTAAGAAGAAGATTATCAAATTTCTAGAACAAAATTATAATGAAGCTCCAAACTATCAAAACCTGTGTGATATCATAGCCATAAGAAAGAAATTTATAGCATTAGATGCCTTCATTGAGAAAGCAGAAAAACAGAAAGTCAGTAACCTAATGGGCCATCTCAAGCAACTGGAAAAAGAAAAACAATCTAACCTCAAACTCAGCAGCACAAACCAAATAATCAAAGATAGAGCGAAATTAAATGAAATCAAAAACAAAAGAATTATTCAGAAGATGAGTGAAACAAAAAGTTGGTTCTTTGAAAATATTAATAAAATTGATAAACCCTTGGCTAGAGTAATCAGAAACAGAAAAGTAAGATCTCTAATAACTTCAATTAGAAACAATAAAGAGGAAATAACAACAGATACCACAAAAATACAAAAGATTCTCAATGATTACTACAAAAAAACTCTATCCAGAAATATGTAAATGTAGAGAATATGGACCAATTCCTGAAAGCATGCTATCTTCCAAAACTCAACCAGAAAGAATTAGAAATTTTGAATAGAACAGTATGAAGCACTGAAGTAGCATCAATTACACAAAATCTCCCCAAAATAAAAGCCCTGGGCCAGACGGTTTCACACTAGAATTCTACAAAACTTTAAACAGGAGCTAGTTCCTATATTGCATAAGCTATTAAAAATATATAGAGAATGAAGGAATCTTCCTCCAACACATTCTCTGAAGCACACGTCACCCTGATCCCAAAACCAGGAAAGGATCCAACCAAAAAAACCTATAGATCAATATCATTAATGAATATTGATGCAAAGACATTCAATAAGGTATTAGCAAGCAGAATACAATGACATATTGAAAAAGTTATACACCATGAACAAGTGGGTTTTATCACAGAGACGCAAGGTTGATTCAACATACACAAATCCATAAATATAATTGGCCAAATAAATAGATTTGAAAAAAAATATGATTCTCTCAATTGATGCAGAAAAGGCTTTTGATAATATCATTTCATGATAAAAAACACTCAAGAAAATCAGCTTAGGTGGGACATTTCTTAAACTGATAGAAGTCATCTGCAGCAAATCTACATCCATACGGAATGAAATAAAACTGAAAGCATTTCCAGTCTGATCTGGAACTAGGTAAGGATGCCTGCTGTCACTACTACTATTCAAAATAGTGTTGAAAGTCCCAGCCATTGCAATCAGGCAAAAAAGGAGATTAAATGCTTTGAACTAGGGACAGAGGAGGTGAAACTCTCACTCTTTGCAGATGACATGATCTTATATCTGGAAAACCCCAGGGACTAAACTACAAATCCCTTAAAAGTGATCAAGGAATATTACAGTGTCTCAGGATACAAAAATCAATACCACAAATCAGTAGCCTTCCTATATGCCAACAATAGTCAAGCCAAGAACAAAATCAAAGACTGTATTCCTTTCAGAGTAGTGTCAAAGCAGATGAAATGCCTGGGAATATATCTAACAAAGGATGTGAATGGTCTCTATAAAGAAAACTATGAAACCCTGAGAAAGAAAATAGCAGAAAATATTAACAAATGAAAGAACAGTTATGTTGAACAGTTGGATGAAAATATTTCAGATTGTATATGAACCCAGCACATTGTACCCCATGATTGCACTAATGTATACAGCTATGATTTGATAAAAAAGGAAGAACATACCATGCTTGTGGCTGGGAAGAATCAACATTGTTAAAATGTCCATACTACCCACAGCAATCTATAAATTTAATGAAATCCCATCAAAACACCAGTGCCAGACTTTAAAGAACTTGAAAAAATGGTACTTTGATTCATATAGAACCAGAAAAAAAACCCTGAACAGAAAATACAATTCTTAGAAGTAAAAACAAATCTGGAGGCATCACGTAACCAGATTTCAGGTTCTGCTACAAATCTATCATAATCAAGACAACATGATACTGGCACAAAAAATAGAGATGTATAGATCTGTGGAATAGAATAGAGAATCTTGAGATGAACCCAGCCACAGTTCATCATTTGATCTTTGATAACCCTAACAAAAGCATGCACTGAGGAAAAGAATCCTTATTTAACAAATGGTGCTGGAAGAATTGGTTATCCACATATAGAAGATTGAAACTGGGTTCACGTCTCTCACCACTGACAAAAATTAGTTCTCACTGGATAAAAGATTTAAATTTAAAATACAAAACAAAGATTCTAAAGGAGAGTGTGGGGGAAATGCTTGAGGATATTGGCCTGGGAAAACACTTTATGAGGAAGACCCCCCCCCACTCTGGCAATTACAGCAACACCAAAAATAAATAACTGGGATTTGATCAAGCTAAAAAGCTTTTGAACAGCTCAGGGTCCCACAAACAAGGAAACAGACAACCTTCAGAATGGGAGAAGATTTTTTCATGTAGTCAACCTGATAAAGGCCTGATAACTAATATCTACAGAGAACTCAAATTAAGCAACCAGAAAAAAGCAACAACCCCCTTTATAAGTGGGAAAGAGACTTGAACAGAAACTTCTCTAAAGATGAGAGATGAATGGCCAACGAACACATAAAAAAATGCTCACTGTCTTTTGGTGGGCTGTCGCCCAGTGTGCACAATGCAAGGGTGTACAACACACCCCTGGGGTGAGGGGTACTTTTACACCTGGAACTTTACCTTGGCAGTAAGAACAATATAATCTAAAAATTCATACTCTCAAATTAATTTGAAATTTAAAAAATACAATTAAAAAAGAAAGAAAAATATCTATCATATTAAAACAGAACTCATGCAATAACTAAGAAATACTTTCATCAATGACAGTTTCCACTTTAATATAACACATCAAACTGTGCTGTATTTAAACTGGGATGGTCAATTAATAAATTAGAGATAACAGGCACAGTGTAGGTGTATATGGCATACCTCCTGGGCAAAGGGCTCAACTATAATTTGAACTTTACCCAACAAATGCAAACAATGTAACCTAATCATTTGTACCCTCATATCAATATGAAATTAAAAAATAAATTAGAATTGTTTATTCAATAAATAGGTGAGTTAAAACATTACTGTATTGGTCAACAGTGCTAGACATCTGATGTAGGATATAACACTGATGAATCCTGAATACTTCAAACATAAAGTAGAAATACATTACTATCATTCCTTCTCTTAAGATGAGTTTTCTCTATAAGCAGAGACTGAGACAAAGACAAAGGCTTATGGACATAGTTTATTCTCAGAGGGCAGGACTGAAGGACAAAGAAAGAGAAATAGGAAAAGTGGGAGAGTACATAGAAGGTGATGTGAAGAAATGGAAAATTCTATGAAAAAAAGGAAAATTCTATGCTTAGAACATAAACTGACCCCATTTCTCTTCTACTAAGGACTAACTCACTCCCTCTAGATCCCTTCATTCAGTTAACATTTCCAAAACTATAATAAAATGGCCTGAAATTGGCCACATGTCAAAGATAAACAACTTAGCTTCCCTTTGCTGCTTTTGTCCCTTTCCCCTGCAAAACTCTTACCATTCCTCATGTTTAAGAAACATTTCCTTTGTCTCCCTCTTGCAACTGCCTCAATAAAGTATCCATTACCTCACATTTTGAGTGTGGGAAAATTTTTTGAAAATTCAACAACGTATTTCTCACCATTACATAGCAAGTGCTTGATCTTGAGGAGTCTTTCTGAGGAGCCCTGTAAAATACATCTCAGAATCATCTATCCAGGTAGGGAAAGGGATAAACACTTACCCCTTATAAGTCAAGAATTGGTGCACTGGCATTAATTCCTCCTTATAACTGGGTTGTGCAAGCTTGAGTGTGAGCAGGTTTTAATGGGTACCCCATGCTTCATCATCAGAGAAGTTCTGGGACAGAAAGTATAAGACTTAAGGTGCAAGGTACTGTCAAGCTATACCTGCGGAAAACTGAGAGCACCTGTCCCTATGCGAACACAAGTCTGTGTATGACTTACTGGGGTGGGTTCACACCTTATCTTCTTGGAAAGAGACACCAGACCTTCACAGACTTTTCCCCACTACTCTGTGGATCACATTTTTTGCCTTCACTTGAAGGACTTTTGTGAGTTTACTCAACTTGTCCCTCCCCCCAAATGGAAAATGACAGCAGCAGATGCTGTTAATGGCCCATGCAAATCCCCTCGGACAGTCTTCAGTTTCTACGATTACTGGCTATTAACTGCTTAGAGCAGCACCCTTATTCAAGGACAAAAGTTTCCTCACCAAAGAGGATATGCACCTCTAAATCAGGTGGCATCCTGCAGCCAATGACTAAGCAACTGATCCATGAGTCCTCTCAAGTCAGATGAAATTCACGCAATAGTGATTACTGGTGCTTTAAAAAAACAGGAGGTGGGGTCTGGTTGTGGTTGCTTGGAATAAAACAAACCAAAGTGCTTTTCCTATGCTAACTCCTGGTTCACTCAACACAACATTTCTAACGCCAGATGTGTAGTGGGAGAAGGGTTTTTTCCACACATCAAGCAATTCTGCAATAGATACCAGCTAGGTGCCCCATAATTCAATTCAATTCTGATACCATCTACCTGGAGAAACTTTCAGATCCCACAAGTCGAAGACTTGGACTCATCAGACTGGTCCCCAAAACCTCAGATGCCAATCACAAGTTCCTGGTTGTGACCTGTACTGGTTGGATTTCCCATGACCCTCTTTTGGAGTTTGATTAATTAGTGAAAATGGATCACAGAACTCAGGTAAACACTTTAATTATGTTTAACCAATTATTAAAAGGTTATTACAAAAGGTACAGATGAACAACCAGGTGGAAGAGATGCATAGAGTGAAGTATGAGAGAAGGGATGCAGAGTTTTCATGCCATCTCTGGGTGTGCCACCCTCCAGGAGCCTCCACATGTTCAGCTATCTGGAAGCTACCAAACTCTTCCCTTTTGAGTTTTAATGGAGGCTTCATTACATAAGCATGAATAATTATATCACTCCTCATTGGAGATCAGTTCAACTTTCAGCCCTCTCACCTCCTTGACCCTCTAATCTCCTGATTGATTACCCTGGCAACCAGCCTCCATTCTAAGGCCATCCAGGAGCCCACAAAGAGTTGCCTCATTAGAAAAACACTTGCTCCTATCACTCAAAAAACTCCAAAATGTTTAGGATCTCTGCGTCAGGAGCCCAGAGTTGAAGATCAAATGTCAGGAAAAAAGATTCTCCTACAACTCCTATCTACAAGAGTGTTAGATGCTTTGTGCCAGGAAGGGGTGTGGAAGAGTGAGGCAGAGACCCAAAATATAGTTCTTACTATATTACAAAAATTACAGTCATGTTTGCTGAATTCTGTTGTAATTTTCCCACTACAGCCGATGTCCTTCTAACCAATTTGACATCACTGAACACAATGCACTGGTCTTAAAAAGCTCACTCCAGCACTGCTCAGTTCATACTCCAGAGCTTCCCATGGGACCAGGATAAAACTAGGGTCCAACTGAAACATTTCTTTCTCAGCAACTTTCCCTGTCCTACCCTGATTCCCTTACTTCCTTATACTCCTACTGAGTTTCCCCTCAATGAAGCACTTAGACAAAAATTGTGACCACAGGTTCTGCTTCTAGGGACCCCAACCTAAGACTATGACAAGGAGAATTAACTGCTGTTCTCATTTTTGATTGTCCATCTATTCATCCTTAGAAGTACTATGCTCCATTAACCATCTCTATACAGTTCTCTAGATCAAGTACACTGGCTATCACGCCCACCCTGTCTCTTGCTACAGTTGTGCCCACCCTTCTTCTAATGGTTAAGGACAACAACCTGGCCTCTATTATCACAAAATCCCATAATCCCTCATTGTTTTCAGGGAACTCAGTTCTGTAACAGTATCTTTTGCCATCAGCCTCTGGCTGCAGAGGATAGCCACCACGACATCTCCCAATAAGGGTAGTGGTGTGATCATAGCTCACTATAACCTCAAACTTTTAGGCTCAAGCAATCACACCAATACATTCCTTATCATTTTTGTAAATGGGAAAATAGATGCTGGTGCATTTACTGATCCCCTAGAGTAACATATATACTCTAGCATGCTCATTTTACTAAACATTTTGAAATCTTCCATTGTCTCCCATGGCAGTTCTGAAATGTTTTCTTCACCTACTTTTGACCGTTATTTTATTCAAACTTCCAAGTGCCATCCTAGCAACATATTAGCACCATCATCCAGGGGTCTTAAAATATGTATTATAAGAGAGCATCCATACTGATAAATTCTGACTTTTTTTTTCTTTTTTTGTAGAGACAGAGTCTCACTTTATCACCCTCCGTAGAACACCATGGCGTCACACAGCTCACAGCAACCTCCAACTCCTGGGCTTAGGCGATTCTCTTGCTTCAGCCTCCCAAGTAGCTGGGACTACAGGCGCCCACCACAATGCCCGGCTATTTTTCTGTTTTGCAGTTCGGCCATGGCCAAGTTTGAATTTTATTTTATTTTATTTTATTTTATTTTATTTTATTTTATTTTATTTTATTTTATTTTATTTTATTTTTATTGTTGAATCATAGCTGAGTACATTAGTGCAATCAAGGGGTACAATGTGCTGGTTTCGTATACAATCTGCAACATTTTCATCAAACTGTTTGACATAGCCATCATGTCATTTTCTTAGTTATTGTATGAAGACATTTGTATCTTAGATTGTTTATGAACCCATCTAAGATGCACCATAGGTGTGGCCCCACCATTTGCCCTCCCTCTACCCATCCTCCCTTCCCCTCCCTTGCCACTTTCCCCATATTCTTATACTATAATTGGGTTATAGCCTTCATATGAAAGCTATAAATTAGCTTCATAGTAGGGCTGAGTACACTGGATACTTTTTCTTCCATTCTTGAGATACTTTGCTGAGAAGAATATGTTCTAGCTCCACCCATGTAAACATTAAA
>CAUYON010065521.1:0-21693 GCA_963573935.1 Arctocebus calabarensis
AGCAGTGACAGGGTGAGTGAACGTATAGTGACATCAGGACATCCCAGCAGCAGTGACAGGGTGAGTGCATGTACAGTGACATCAGGACATCCCAGGAGCAGTGACAGGGTGAGTGAACGCACAGTGACATCAGGACATCCAGGAGCAGTGACAGGGTGAGTGAACGCACAGTGACATCAGGACATCCCAGCAGCAGTGACAGGGTGAGTGAACGTATAGTGACATCAGGACATCCCAGCAGCAGTGACAGGGTGAGTGCATGTACAGTGACATCAGGACATCCCAGGAGCAGTGACAGGGCTGAGCTAGATTACTATTCTTAACAATAGCCTGAAATCTTAGAAATCATACAAATTCTTTAATGAATACCACAAATTCATTTTTAAATTAGAACTAAATAGTGAGCTTGCGTATGGCTATATGGGAGTAACACACTGGGAATCAAGCATCAGTGGAAATGGGGCAGGCGATGGGTAAATTCACACTTGCAGGCTGTCTAGGGGATGGGCGCAATTATAACCTTGACTCAAACTGTACAAAAGTAATGCACACGGGCAACATGTTTGCATTCCTGTAATATTCTAAAATTTAAAAAAAATTAAATAAAAAATTCAGAAGAAGAAAAGTACAGGCAACAAAAACAAGAAGAGGTAAAGGAGATTATGTTAAACTGAAAAGCTTCTGGCACAAAGGAAGAGATCAATAGACTGAAGAGGCAGCTTACAGAACAAAGGGTAATACTTGGAAATGATAACTCTGGTAAGGGTGAATACCAAAAATGTATCTGCAACCCA
This sequence comes from Arctocebus calabarensis, assembly GCA_963573935.1. Classification (NCBI taxonomy): domain Eukaryota; kingdom Metazoa; phylum Chordata; class Mammalia; order Primates; family Lorisidae; genus Arctocebus; species Arctocebus calabarensis. The sequence goes on from CAUYON010065521.1 coordinate 795, forward strand.
AACAAGTCTATAGCAATAAATAAAGTAATAGAATTCAAAAATTTGCAAAGTGGCTGGGGGCTGTGGCTCATGCCCATAATTCCAGCACTTTGAGAGGCCAAGACAGGAGATTTGCTTGAGTCCAGGAGTTTGAGATCAACCTGGAAAACATAGGAAGACCTGGCCACTACAAAAAGTGAAAAAATTGCCAAGAGAAAAAAATTCCAAGTAGCTAGAATCTGTAGTCCTAGCTACTTGGAAGGCGGAGGAGCATTGATTTAGTGGAGGAATTCTCGGTTACAGTGAGGTACAATCAGGCTGTTGCATTGCAACTTGGGGTGCTGGGTGATGGAGCAAGATCCTGTCTCTAAAACAATAAATAAATAAGCAAACTACCATATAATCCAGCACTCCCGCTTACTGGGTGTATGTTTATATATTCAAATATTGAAATGTCAAAGAAAATGAGATCAGTGTGTTGAAGTGTCTGCACTCCAAAATTCAGTGCAGTATTATTCATCATAATCAAGAGCAGAATCAACCTAAGTGTCCATCAGAGAGGAATGAGGGTATTGTAGTTTACACACTTATACATAATGGACTACTATTTAGTCTTTAAGAAGAAAACAATTCTGACTTCTGTGACAGCACGGAAGCCCCGGAGGAAGTGAAATACGCCAGGCGCAGAGAGACACGTGCTGAATGAGCTCACTCGTGTGTGGAATCACAAGAGGCTGAACTCAGAGGATGTGGACGGCAGACGGGGCCGGGGACGTTGGGTGAAGGATGTAAACTCGCAGTTAGACGCAGGAGCGAGCTGAAGAGCTCTACTGTATAACACGGTGGTTTATAGGTAAAAATGTAACCCGTTATTGAAAGTAGCTTACAGAGGTGATTTTAAGCATTCTCACCACCAAAATGATAAAACTGTGAGATAACACATTTGTTTATTAACCTTATTTATTTATTGTTCCATGTATACATGTTTTGAAAGATAATTTTGTACACAACATATACAATTTTTATCAATTCACAAAATTAGATTTTTAAAAAACGAACAATTATGTGATTAATAAATAATGATGAGTCCGAATTACAAAAAAAAAAAAAAAAGAAAAAAAAAAACAGAGAGAGAGAAAGAAGGCCAGGAGTGGTGGCTCGGCCTATAATCCTAGCACTATGTGAGGCCAAAGTGCGTAGATTACTTGAGCAGAGAAGATCAAGGCCAGCCTGAGTAAGAGGGAGACCCCACCTCTACCAAAAATAGGAAAACTAGCAGGGTCGTGTCACTGTTTAAAGTGGACCTTAAGCCTCATGCTCAGTGAAACGCTGTGTAGTTTTCCTGAGCCCCAGAAGGCTGTGATGTGCCTTCAGGACAAAGTACATGTATTGGAAAAGCTTTGCTCGAACGGTTGGGAGTGAATTCAGTGTTAATATTTATAATGAATATGAGGACTGTCGGATAGCACCCAAGGGCATTATACAAAAATTCGAAACGTATGCACCCGGATACTTTCCAGACAGCTCTCGTATACACTGCATGTTAGGTGTTTTAAAACAGAAACACAGGCAAAGTAAGGTTATGCAGCGATTGAGTTACAAAACTGTGTGACCAGAGGCTTGTACAAACCTGATTCTGTATTTTCCTTTGAAGCAACAATTCTGTTTTCACTGTTTCAGTGTGTGTAGACTTTATGGAATAGTGATTTTATAGAAGGCAGCTACCCCCAATTACAAGAATCAACTGTATTTTAAAGTCTTATCATAGATACTTTTCCATATAATACAATATGACTTTTGTCAAAACAAGAATTGTATGTTTAAAATACATTTGCTCGGTGCTTATAAAATGACATTATTCCTCTACTGACATACGTAATTTTTTTTGGGGGGGTGTATTCAAAGTGAATGAGCAATTTCAAGGCAATTAATATAAAGGTCATTTTTCCCCCCAATATTGACAATTTGGAATTGTGAGCAAAGATTAGGGCAGCTCTATGTTCAGCACATTGCCATCAACATTGGGAATTTCCTTTTGATTGTGATGACCCTGGTGTAGCTGTAAGATCCTACACATGCACACACACTCACACACACACTCACACACATGCACTCACACAACGCTGGAGGTAAGAGAAGACTTTTACTGGTCACAGCCTCAGTAGAAACCCTTACACACCCTTTCTGTGGCGTCCCCCCGACCCTCAGGATGGATGATTTGTTTCTGAGATTGATCAGACTCACAAGTTGTTATGCTCATGGCTACAGTTTATTGCAAGAAAAGGAAATGAAGATGGGCGGCGCCTGTGGCTCAGTGGGTAGGGCATCGCCCCATACGCTGAGGGTGGCAGGTTCGAATCCCACCCTGGCCAAACTGCAACAAAAACAAAAATAAAAACAAAAGAAAAGGACATAGAGTAAAATGAGCAAAGGGGAAGGGCCTGTGATGGGCTGGGTGAGGCTGGACGAAGTCAGGTGGGAGCTTCCAGGTCTCTCCTCCCAGTGGAGCTGCCCAGAACCTGCCTGATTCTCCAACAACGGTGCTGACAGCACATAACAAGTCCTGCCCCCTGGGAGACTCACTGCAGCCTTGAAATCGAGGGTGTCCACTGGGGTCAGCAATGCAGGAATATGGCGCCTGAGTGTCTGACTTCAGTTCCCCGAGCTTCCCACTCCCAGGGAGGGATGGATGTGCATCAGGAGCCACCGTGTTGACACCGAGGATCCGGACAGAGGCCTCAGGCATGTCAAAGCATTCATCGTAAATAAACCTTCCCAACAGCTTCGTTCCTGGGGGCCGGTTCAGGAAACAGGCCTCTCAGAAATGTTGAGGACCCGAGTCACTCAGACCTGCCAAGTTAACGCTTCCCTGCACTTCCCAACTTCAGTGCTCACGCCTCTCGGTTCTCACTCACAAGCCTGCACACCAGCTTCTCGCTCACCTTGCACAACCTCCCACGTCATGCCGGTTGTGCCATGGGCAGACCTGACGAAGTACATATGCAAAATGTGTGGGCGTTGTGCAGAAAGCCTGGAATTTATATTAACTTTTTATAAAGTCCTTGTATGTTCTCAGCATGTGTTAACATCCTGCATCAGTAATTTCTTCTTTTCTGAAGTTTAAAAATTTTACTCAGCAGAAAACACGTCACAAGAGATGATGCTTTGTTATTATCAAGATTGAGAAAGATTTGACTTAAAAGAGCAAACTGCAGCACGTACTCGCCAGTGCAGGGGAAAACACCTCTGTACAGAATCTTGTCCCTCTTCAAGCTGCCTCTCAGACGCATCCAGAGGTGTCATAGTTTGGCCTGCTCTATATGAATTTACTTTAATTTAGACTGGCATAATGCCTGTAGCTCAGCAGCTAGAGCACCAGCCATATACACCAGAGCTGGTGGGTTCGAATCCAGCCCAGGCTGCCAAACAACAAAGACAACTGCAACAAAAAAATAGCCTGGTGTTGTGGTGGGCGCCTGTAGTCCCAGCTGCTTGGGAGGCCGAGGGAAGAGAATCGCTTAAGCCCAAGAGCTGGAGGTTGCTGTGAGTTATGACACCCACAGCCTCTACCAGGGGTCACATAGTGAGACTCTGTCTCAAAAAAAACATCCCAAATAGGGCGGCACCTGGGGCTCATCAACTAGGGTGCCGGCCCCATATACTGAAGGTGGAGGGTTCAAACCCAGCCTCAGCCAAATTGCAAAACAGAAAAATAGCCAGGCGTTGTGGCAGGGGTCTGTAGTCCCAGCTACTAGGGAGGCTGAGGTAAGAGAATCGCCTAAGCCCAGGAACTGGAGGTTGCTGTGAGCTGTGATGTCACAGCACTCTACCGAGGGTGATAAAGTGAGACTGTCTCTAAACAAACAAACAAAAAACCCAAATATATAAATAAATACACTTGTATTGTATTTGGACTTAGGAACCTAGATTTGAATTTTTTATTTTTATTTTTTATTGGGAATTTTGAACTCCTCAGTTTTTAGCTCATATTTGATTCCATGTCCACAGTCAGAATGAAAAAAGGCATTTTTAAGATATTTTAATATAAAAATGTTTTAAATTATTGACTTCTCACTCAAATAAGTACCGTACTATTGATCAGCCTCTATGAGGAGTGAAGATATTCAATACATTTGAAAATGCATAGGAATGTGTGTTTGATACTTTCCTCATAATCTAAAACACCTAGCGAAATTCTCTAGAGAATAAATATCATTTTGCTTCACATTAAAGTTCTCGAGAAACCAGATCATCAGACACGCAAAATACTTGATTTTCTGGGTAAAAAAAAGCAGTCCTAGATTTTCAAATAAATAACCTCACTTAGACCACAAATGGTTCTTTGCTGGTGAAAGCTTCAGGAAGGCTTTGATGATTCAGAGCTAGGTAAACGTTTTCCCGGCGTTAGCACTGACTCTGTAGGTGACACCTGTCCATCTGCTCACACCCGCGTGTACACACCTGTGCTCGTATGTGTACGAGATGTCCGCTGTTTCTGGCTCCTACCACCACCCAACAGAAGACTCTTCTTCAGCAATTGTCAATTCAGTATTTTAAACTTAATTCATTAATGTCTTAGTGCTTAGTTTTTACTGTTAATAAAATACTCAGCTTTTAATAAATACACTAAATGAAACACTAATATTTCAATAAAAAGCAAGAGCTAATGTCTAATCATTAGAATTTAAAATATATAAACCTTTATGTCCCTTAAAGAATATTAATAATTTTTCCTAAAGCAAAAGACAGACTATTTCCCTCAAGAAATTTCAGCCCTGTGGTGCTCTGATGGTAATTCATACACTTGGTTCCCTCTAAAGTATAAGAAAAGAAAAAGGTAAATTTGTTTCACATCACAGAAGAAGGCGTCCTCCTTGTCCCCTTCAGTCAGTCTGTTCAGTTTCTTCTTGAGACATTTGCTGCTTCCCTGGCCCGGGAGGAGTTGCTGGGAACAGTGAGGCAGAATCACCGCTCAGCTACAGAGCATCAAAACTAATCAATCCCCACCCCTACCCCCGTGCTCTCTTACTCCTGCTGCTTCTCCTCGGCCGTCTTCCCCGTGGTCTTAACTCCAAAATGAGCCAGTCTCACCCACACCCGGGAGCAGGGAGGGGCATTGCACTGACTTAGGGAACGTGTGTGAAAAAGTAGCACGTCTTCACTTAAATGTGGCGCTATCACATGTCTATGAATAGGGACATTGAGCATTTCATGTAAACATGAAGTTTGTAAGAATGTAAGATTTTCTTAAGGTAAATCAGGAGCCTAAGCTCAAAAGATTTTTAGGGATAAGTTAGGGATCAGTTTTAGAATGACTTTTTGCTACAGTTGACCCTTCAGAAGCACACACGTGTACACACCCGTACATACACATGCACACACTTTGAACACACAGCACCACCTGGGCTCATGACACCCATTGAAGGAAGGGAGGGCAGCGTGTCACGTGTATATGACACAAGAAGTGCACATTACAGAGACCGTGTGAGTCTAGGTTGTCATAGACGTGTTTGCAGAGTTATAGCTGTGCTGATAATGTTTCAGAAAGACACCTATGCAAATTTTTTTTCATTAAACGCAGATATTTGTGAATACTTAAAAGGGGAGAATCACAAAGAATTTTATGGAGGAAACTGTTAGGCAGTTGGGCATGAGCAGGGTTGGGGAGGATGAGGTCAGGCGGGTTTGCACCACCTTGGTGAGCTGGCCTGGGCTGCAGTGGGAATGGGGATGGTAGCTAATCCAGACCTTGTAGGTGGCTGTTTGGGAGGACTGATTAATGTCCCTGGGACTTTGTGATGTGGATGTAAAGATACGAGTTGTTATGGGAGCATGTTACCGAGTGGGGCTGATCAAGGCCCTGGGAAACTTACAAGACATCCTGGCACCCTCGGAATTCTGTAAAACCCAGCACTGTGGCCTGTGGTACCTGCTGTCACCAGGACTGGCCAGTTAGAATAAACTTGTCCTTTCTTTCTAGAACATTACTCACTCTTAATCTCTTTAATTATTTTGCTGACTACCTTGAGAATAACAAAATCATTCTTTGTGTGTAAGAGTTTATGTCATTTTTTTATATTATAAATTTCGTATTTAATGTTTTCCTTATGGGAACATGTAGCTTCTTAGATTATAAAAATAGCAATCTAAAAGTAAAAATTAGTAATTTTTAAAGAGAGTGAAAACCGTTAAAATTATACATAATGTCAAAGAATGGGTCACGTATCTATATGCATATGTATATTATTTATTAATGTAGTACAAAATCGATCAATCTGTCATCAATGTGCCATGCATCTATATTTATCTATAGCTGCCTATGATCATTTACTCAACAGCTGAAGAACATTCTTTTGCATGCACAAGGGACGTTATTAAATTTAACCAAATTATGGGCCATATAATGTAAGTCTCAATCTTGAAAGAACTGAATTAATTCACAGTATTTATATCATCCCAAAGAGATTAAGATAGAACCCAATAGCAGAGGTAACTAGAAAACCCTGCAATATTTCAACATTATTCAATAGATTCATATTTTTAAATAACTCAGAGTAGAATCTGTTAAGTGCTAGTTGCTCAAACTGAAACCCAGTGTAAAGTGTTGACAAAGCACACACTTGATCAGCTAAAATCCTCAGGGAATGGGGTGACACAGCCGCGGGGTGACCCTTCCATCAACCCACCTGGGCAAGTGACTGCCTCTGTGTAGTCAAGAGGAAAGTTCCACTCAAACTAACCGTCTGGGATTTTATCTTCTAAGTGTCTGTCTCTTGACACTTACAATCTTTTTCTTTTTCCCAGCCAAAAACATTCCTGGGGAATAATATTCTGCTGTGGTGTGCGTGAGCATATGATCCTGTGTTCACTGGGAGATTGGATGACACATTAGTGTTTATTTCACCAATTGCAAAATTATAGACATTAGCTAAGCCACCAGTAAGTAAATGAATCACTGCTTGTATGTATGTGTGTGCAAAGAACTTTGAACTTAAGTGTGCAAATGAAGGAATAACTGTAACCTGTATAATATTGGTAGTGTCTAATTTATGCTTCTGAATTAAAATCCCATTATTTGATTGAGCATAAAATTATGTAGAACTCATATATACTATAACATATGATGTAATATTATAGTATAACACCCATGCCAGCTTGACTCCTACGGACGGGATTCACAAGCCCAGGGGTCACTGAATTTCAGCTACAAAGGAGAAAGTGACATCAGACACTCAGCTGCAGTCACACATTCCATAGCAGGGAAATAGCAACACACGGCTTGTGCAACAAATATCTCTCCAATGTCTCACACACGTAGTCCTATCATAAAGATAGAAAATATTCTGATAAAAGATTTCGGTACCTTCAATGTCGTATTTGGGTAAAGCTGACCTTTAAGGCCTTTGGAAAGACTTCACCCTCATTCCTAGTCAGCAGGAGGAACGTCGTCTGTGGTAACGTAGCCGTGACAGGTCTCAACTTATTTAAAAAAGGAGACGGTGATTCACCGGTCAGCAGTATAAAAAATTGGCCTACCAATTCAATGCAAGATAGCTTTAAGTCTATTTAATAGACACAGTATAAATGAATTACTACCCAAATCTCTGAATAGTGTTCCTTAAGTGTGCACTGGCTAAGCGTGCCAGGCAAAATTAATTCTTATGTAATTGAAGCCAACAGGAGTTGGCTAAAAGTCAATTTGTGTGATGAAGAGGAAGTCGGGCAATCCCAAACGGCTTTCAGGGAATGCTTTTCTCTTCTCTTTCTCCCAGGGCTGAAGCTGGATGTGCATTGCTGACTCTCCATCCCCACGCCATACTATGCTTTCCTGGAAGCAAATAAACAGAAGAGTATTTCTGACTTTATGTCTTTTAACCTCTAAGAATAAATGAAGATACACCCAGGATAAAACATGAATTGCAGCCAAGCTGTGGCTGTTTTTCCCAAGGGGAGGTGGAAAGTTCAGCATTTTAAAGGTAACAGAGGGAAGGTGTATATTGGGGGGATGCTGATGAGGTAATGATCAACATACCTACACTTTACACAAAATCAGAGTGAAGGAAGCATCAATTATGTGGCTGTTCCTGGGCAGGTGGAAAGTCTGGTTCTGTCTTGTCTGCAATTCTGTTACCTGAAAATTGAACTTGTAATTCACTATGACTGTGGGATCTGACAGGCTTTAGTTTTCGGCGCTGGACACAGGCGTAATTTACATGTCCTTGCTAAAGGGAGCTGAGCAAGGGGCCCCTGGATGAATGATCTGTGGGGCTGCTGCTTCTCACCTGCCTGAGGCTTCCACTTCTCAGGTGAAGGAGAGTAAGGAGTCAGGATGGCACCGAGACTTTGATTTTCTGTTTAGAAAACAAAAAGCATCAGGTTTCCCTTCAGATTTTCAAGTGACTTTTCCTATTGAAAGAGGAAAAGAAAGACAGTTTTGAGGGACAGTGTATCGGAAGCTGTTTGGGGCCGGCCTCCTCAGCTCCTGTCACAAGCCCACCTGTTCTCTACTGCAGCGTCCCTGAAGGAATGCCAGCAGCATCTGCTTTGCTGCCAGGACTGTGCCTCCCCTTTCCCCTGGGTTCCCAAACAGAGTACAACCCTAACTGTCCCCGCTGGAGTCAAGATCCTATGGCTGCCACTCCGCCAAGGGTGGGGTGGGCTGTGTTCATGCCCTTCATGGTGTTTGCTTCCAGCTGTGACATAGTGACAAAGAAGAAAGCTGTGGAAGGCTTTTAATTATCACTTTACCCTAAGTACTGCTGATATTCTTTGAAATATTATGTTTATGTGTATTTATACATGTGAGTATAGCCTTCAATTTCAATCACGGAGTAAATGTATCAAAGAAAAAATTGAGGACGTTATCAAGTTCATGCTGAGAACAAAGTTACTTAGTGACCCTCAACAATCCCAGACGGTACTGGGTTTCAAGGCAGCTGCCTGGGGCCTGAAATGTCAACGTTTTAGGCAGTTGCTGGGTCTTCAGTTCTTGGAGCACTCTTGATTGAAATCTGACCAAACACCCCAAACTAAGCCAAACATGAAAGAGTTTATTGGAAAGGGAAGACAGGTTCACAGAGCAAGAGCGAGATATAGGCTTACTGAGCAAGACACCTTCACCACAGACAGCAAACGGGCCCCATTGCCAGGGCGAGCAGGTTCAGAGCAGATTTGACACCAGTGGGGTCAGGCCTACCCGGGGGTTCAGAGATCACCTTGGAACCTGAGTCTTACTGTGCTTGGGACCCCCCAACCTCTCTAAGAGCCCTTGGGGTGGGATGTGTGGACCACAAGATTCATGCTGTTGAGATGACAGTTAGTCATAGGGCTGTTCTAGATCACCGTCAAGACTCACTTGCACCTGTAGTTAGACTGCAGCATCCTCTACAGAATTAGCCAAGTTCGGATTGGTGCATTGTGGTTAGAAGCCATTCTGTCCACCACGGGTGTGAGCAATCACTTGGGACAGAATTAAGGTGGGAGCCTGGGGGCCCATCCTTGTTCTCCTTCCCTGGAAGAGCCCTTCCTGACTACCTAACAGCCCTTCCCTACCTTTGGGACTAATCCAAAGCTTTTTAACCTTACAAATTCTGAAGAGTGGAAAGATAATAAGCCAGATCAGAGAAATGCCGTGTGGGCGGCCTCACAGACAACACACCAGAAAATATCTGGGTGGTCTAGAGTCCCGTCTCCTTTGATTCCTCCTTTCCTTTCTTCTCTCTCTACCACATGCACCTGCTGTCTTTAAGGAGCTCACACAGCCTGATGGGACATGAAGCATGGTGGCTTGAAGCATGGTGGCTCTCCAAGCACGGCCCACGCCTGGAGGCCATTCATGCCCCAGGGCTGGGCCCCAGAGCCGCAGTTGGGTGCAGACAGGGGACTCATGGGGCCCAGGAGGTCTGCTAGGGTAGAGTCATTTTCAACATAACCTCAGGTGTTCCTTTTCATTCTCTCTAAGGGACAGTGGAGTGTACCAGGTGATGACAGGTACCCATGAACACAGTTCCAGCCACAGAAGCTGGTGTGGCAGTCGAGCTATCTTTCAGCAGACCGTGTCTGCAAAGGGCAAGGCGATACAACTTTCTCCATCTATTTTCCTTAGAAAGTATGTTTTCATGAAGTATTTTATTGTGCTAACCTTCAATGAGTTTAAAACAAATTATTGAATACACACATTTTAAATTTCTCATTTTAATTTTTAAAATGATTAACACTGTTAGACATAACTCTGAATTTTAAGAAAGCAAACTCCCTGACCCCAAAACGTGGGAGAATAACTGGCATACAGCATCTATGAATAGGTTTAGATTTTTGTTGTTGTTTTCTTTAATGTGCAGACCATTTTCTCGTTTTTGAAACAAACGCATTATCTTTGGCAGAATTTTGGCAAAGCTACTTCTCAAGAAGATAAAGTGTTCGTTGCTTTATAAACAGGTAAATGAGATATTGTTTCCCACTTAGAACTTCAAAACTGCAAAGATTGACTCCCCACTGCTATTTCTTTCACACAAATTTCTTCTTGACTTTCTGACTCAATTCTTCAATTTATAGTTAGCTGGTAATACCTCCTAAGAACCCCTCTGCATGTTGGTAACAAGCTTCCATCTAACTTCCTCGGCCCAAATGTGACAGAAATCAGCTTTGTCACGGGGAAAGCAGTAAGCCCAGATGACGGTTCACCTTTTGACTCCTGAGAGAAGGACTCCTGGATTCCAGAAAATGCAATGATATCGGAGATGTCTTTTTAGAGATGGCAAATCTAGGAATTGAAGAAGTCACTCTCATACATTGCCAACAAATTGCTATGTTATAGATCTCACGGAAAGCTCACGACAACCCTGTGGACCAATTATTTTATCCCTAGAGAAAATAATGAGCTTCCCAGAGGTGAAGTGACTTGGCTGACTTTCCTTCCTTGTGTGTTGTGAAGTTAGAAGGTGTATCCAGTTCGGGTACACACCCCAAACCACTTTCTTTACATTCGTCAATAGTTTAACTGTATTCAGGAATGAAACCAACTGGTCAATGGGAAAATATCCCTCTAGTAGTAGATGTAAAACACTGTTATACACTAATATAGAACATAGACAGGTCGTTAAACAGTAATTATAAAGTGCTTATCCACATGACCACAGAGGTCAAGAAATAGCATATTGCCAATAGTCCAGAAGCTTTGCGGAAGTCTCCCTCAATTTCAAAGTGCTTCTTTCACCCCCAAATGATGGTCACACTGACAGCATCTTTCATGATCATCATCTTTTTCTCTTTGTAATTTTACCATCTGTCGAATTGTATCAAATGTGCTTGATTCTTTTTTTCACTCAACCTATACCATTTTTAATTGTCATAGTTTTCCAGTATTGTCTTATATAAATAAACTACAATTTTTCTATAATTTATTCTATCTTTTATTAACGTACATTAATTTTCACACAATTTTCATCTATTATGGTGAACACTGCGATGAGTATTTATGTGCACTATAGCCATTAACGCTGTGTGTTTATGCACGACCCTGCGAGCTCGTCTAAAATACTAGTTCTTAAACATTGTGGTGTCAATATTTCTCTGTAATTTCAAAATCATAGAATTCTTAAAATAACCTACTTAATTAAAAATTAATCGAAAATTAAAAATATTGAAAATATTTCTTAAGCTATTTGAAGCAATAACAATAAATCCTTTATGTGCTAGTAGAAATATGTGCACTCATTCAATATTTTGAATATTACTTTTTTTACATGATTATTATTTCTTAATATTTCGATGCAGCAATTGTCTGATTTCTTTTCTGAATGTATTTATCTTCATTCATTCTTTATGAGGTTTTCATTTCTAGTCCTTATCTTAAACATTGTTATTGTTATTAAATTTTAAGCCTTTTTAATTTTGTGAAGGCAAAAAGTGGAAACCTAATAAACACATGTATATGGCAAAAAATGAAAAGAAATACATGCATTCATATTGTTCATTGTGGTATTATTCACAATGGTCAAAATATGGAAGGAATCTGAGCTTCTATCAACACATGAATGCATACAAAAAGTGTGGTCTGAAGAGTGGAATGTCATTCAGCTTAAAGGAGAAGGAAATTCTGTCATTTACAGTAATGTGGGTGAATTGGAGGACATTATGCTAAGTGGAATAACCCAGGCATGGAAGGGCACACTCTGTGTGATCTCACTTCTGCACAGAATTTCAGAAAAAGAGAATTATGCTGGCTGGAGGAGGGGAAAGAGATGTTTAAAGGGTACAAAATTTCAGCTAGGGAAGAGAAACACCTTTAAAATATCTATTGTGTTACACATTGATTATGGTTAATAACGAAGTATTGTATTCTTGAAAGTTGCTAAGGAAGCAGATATTAGGTGCACTCACCACACACACACACACACACACACACACACACACACAAGTGCTATGTAAGATAATGAATAAGCTAATTAGCTCGATTTCACCATTCCACTACAGAGAACCCATTGTGTATGTGTGTGTGTGTATACCTCAAAACAACATGGAATGTAACAAATATACAGTTTTTATTTGTCAATTTAAAGTAAGACTTCATATTACAATCAATGTCATTTTATAAATGAAAAAACATCATAGGCATTAGAAAAATATTGACATCAAAGATTATGTTATTGATGGATAGAATTATGGTATCCAAACAAGATTGCTTGAATCAGTCAATTAAGTTTTTAGTAAAAACTATGACTATATTCCCAAAAGAACAACAAAATTATTGAGAAAATTAAAATTATTTTCCATTCTTACAAATTTTTGTAATATTTAGCTTACTGGAAAGGATTGGATTCTGATATTTGCTTATTCATTAAATTCATGCAATATTATTTTTCATAGAAATGAAGAAAGATAGATCTCAGATATGTACAACTTACAGTGGAAGAGTATTTAAATCCCTTTTCAGAAAATTGTGGGTGTTTTTCTTTGACACTACACTCAACTCAATAAATGGTGATGTCTTACTATTTACTGCACTCTGAGATTAGCAAACATTTCATTCTCTGTGACATTAAAATCCATTGATCCATATTGAATTTTGAATGGATCTTCTACCTTTTCATGATCTTGTAGCTTTATACTTTGGATACATTGGTCATTTGAAAAATATTGATTCACTAGATTTTGCAGATCTTCCAAGAAGTAAGATGCTTTCTTAAAAAAAAGTATATATATTTAAAAAATAAATTTGATTTTACATTTACATAAAAATTAAATTTGACCTCATATAATGTAAGAGACCAATCACTGATCTTCTCATAAGAAAATACTTAAGATAGGGAAGCTATAAGTTCATGAAGATGGATGCATGTTTTTCAGAATTCTAATTATTACTTGAATGCTCACATTTTATCATTGGCAACAAATAATGTCAAATGCTTTTCTTGAAAAGACCGGCTTACTGTGTGTGTTTTAATGAAAATACCCGCCAAAGCAGTAGTTTGCCTGTTGGTTATCTTTGGAAGTAAAAATTATGTTTCATGAAAAATTGGCTAGTTCAGCTTGCAGCTTAATGAGCGGGGACAACACAGGTGACTGGAAGAGCTTGATGGCGATGCGTTCATTCCTGAGAAAGTGCCGGTGGTGTCACCCACTGTGTAGATGCCAAAACAGTGAAAGAAGTAAAATAAATCCTCATATAGAGATGTGAAAATAGCTTTGAATTCATAGACCCCACCAAAAAAACAAATCTTAGGTATTTACAGGGGTAAAGAGTCCGCACTTTGAGAATCACTATTCTGGGTATACACTTGTAATTATCCCCGAGGCTTAATAAGGAATACACAATTTCAAATATACAAATTGTCCTAAAGTGTCTTTTCCAAGTAATTATGTATCAATGAATATTATCTTCAAAGGCCACATACATTACAACATAATAAATTTTTAGTGTATGATTTTTATGGTTGAAATATATCCATTTATATTTTTGTTAAATATGGTCAAATTATTTTGAAAAAATACATTTCTAATAGATAGTTTTCACATTAACAAATTGAAATTTTTGAATGACTGATTCTCCACATCTTCCTCAATTTAAAAATATTGAATTTGGGAAACGGACTTTGATTTCTCATTGTTTTAAGTTAAATTGCCTTGCCTAATGGAGAGCTAAATATTCATCTCACCTTAGTTTTTTTTGTTCTGTGAATAGCATAGCCATATCCCTGGCCCACTCTTTCTTTAGCTGATTATTTTTTCTTACTATTTGTAAGGATTTCTTAAATATTTGGTATGTTAATTATTTTCACGTATTTTCCTACCTCATATGTTTTTTCCTTGTCCCTTAAATTTATTAAAAAGTTCTTACATCGAACACAATTTACATTTGTCAATAATGTTGCTGTTTCTCCTTAGCTTTGCTAATAGATTCAGAAGGTTCTATGCACCCATACATTAAAAGAAAAATTCTCCAACTAACACTTTTATATTTTTTTCCTCCATTTACCTGGAATTTATTCTTAAACAGAGCATGGAGTATTTTTGAAAAGACAGACAGTCACACTTTTTGTTGAAACATCTCTTTTCCTTCATTTTCCATGTAATGTTCCATATAGTTATATTTTATCTTAGCAGACAGAATGTAAGGGAAGGAAATCCTATAAATCTGAAAAATTCTTGGATATGACTTAGTTCACTTGAAATGCTAAATTTAAGTTTTCTTCTACTATAGTATAATTTGGGTTCAGTTGGTAATGAATGAAAAGGCAGTGACTAATTCACCAAGGAGGACTATTTCTTTTGGTAGAAAGTAAGATAAGACATAGAGGCTTTGGGCATGTTGAATGCTGCTATGATGTCGTATCTGCTGGTTCCTTTTGGTGAGTAGAGCAAGGAAATATATATCAAAATATCACGAATTCATATTGATATTTGTAATTCAAATTTACAGTGTTGTTTGCTAACTTTGTGATTCTATATTTTCTGGAGTTTTTCTTACCACGAGACCTTGTTTTCCATCAACACTTGTACATCACCTGTGTACTTTATCATTCAATGTAAATAATTTGTGATACTGTGTAACTCTTAACAACAAACCGCTGAGTGAAGTGTAACATTCCACTGCAGTTCTTTTTATTTTTGAAACACACCTGCTGAAATGGGCGTTCCATTTGTTTCATTTCCTTGAAATGGCTATTTTCTCTGCATAGACATTTTGCTGATTTGCTCTGCTCTTAGGGTCAGAGTTTCTCTTCTGTTTCAGGATTTTCTGTTTATAATTTTGAATATGACAAAAATTTACAAGGTTCAATAGGCAAAATCCTACTAATCGGTGTGCTTTGAAGTTCGGCTCTGCGCCCATCATTTGGGTTTCCTCCAAGTCTTTAATCTCAGGCTTTAGTTTCCATAGAACCTTCATTCATTTGAGCAAAAATAAGTGAGTAAATATGAGAGCATTGTAATTTCTCATTCTTTTGTTAACAAAGATAAAATTCTATTTGCCCTTGTCCTATTCCTCGCTGTGTCTACTTCCCACAATGGTGCACCCTTACCCCGGGTAGAAACCTGCCTCACTCTGTCGGAGACCGTGGCGCTCTCCCTGGACGCCCTGCACTCCTCAGGCAGCACACCTTTCCGGGATAACCTTTTGGATTGTCCCCACATGTTAGCTATTATGAATAATGTTTCAATGGACAATAGATTTTGTTTACAGTTGAACAGTATCCTGAGCTTAACGAATTCTTCGACTCACCTGCCAGAGCTTCTCAAATTGTGTCTACAGGTGGTTTTCTGGGTGTGATGCCTCTTTAAAGCAGAAATCTTTTAAATCCCAACAATAAGACTACTATCTTTATGGTTGAGAAATTAGTTTGTATCATCTCTAATACATTTTAGTTTATTTATCATGATTATATAGTGGTTTTTTTTAAGTGCTTTATTTTTGGCCAGGGCTGGGTTTGAACCTGCCAGCTCCAGCATATGGGGCCGGTGCCCTGCTCCTTTGAGCCACAGGTGCTGCCTGATTACATAGTGTTTTGAATTAAAAATAGACACTGGATATTATACTCTCCTAATCCTTATTTGAAACAATAAACATCTTTCTGACTGGTATGGAAACTTTTGAGTTGCACCATTTTGATATCTCAAATCTGTACCCCATGATTAAGATCATTTTATCCTGTATTTAGAAAATGTTCTTATAAAACCTTGCACTTATAAATTCATATCAGTTACTGCTATAATTTTCTCAGAGAACTTGAACACAAGCTTACTGCTCCATTACTGTTTAGAATCTATTCAGTGGTTCTCACGTTTCTAATGCCGCATCCCTTTAATACAGTTCCTGTGGGTCGGGACCCACAGATTGAGAACGGCTGGTTTAGGTCACGTTTACCCAAGTCTATCTGAAGTGGATTTGCGCTGAGCTAAGACATGCATACCGACCTCTCCGACCTTAGAAAATGTGAGTGTCTCCCTGATTACGAAAACTGTGCTGTATGCCCTTGCTGTTGTCACTGAAGATGCCTTTAAAAATATATTGCATGGCTAGTGTGTGTCTCAAATTATGTCATATTTACTACATTTCTGTAGAGCTTTATACTTACTTGTAAACATTAAGGATTATTTAGGGGTAGATTGTGAGGACTCCAGCTGAAAATGAAAATTTCATTTTGTAGCTGTCTTTTGTTCAGTTTAGCTTTTATTTATTAACAATTATATGTACTGCAAGAATAACTTATCCTCTTTTTTGCCAGAAAGTAGAGAAAATATGTGAAAAATGAAATAAAGTCTTTGCAATAGTTTGCCTTCTCAGAGTCCAGTTTTATGAATTCTTCCAAGCTAGCATTATCCCATATATTATTCTAAAAAACACTGTTATTCAAGAACTGAAGTTTATTGTCAAAAACGCTGCTGCTCAGAGGTTTACAACACTCCCATTGGTAGTGCTAATAAGTCCTCCAATAAAGGCATTGTTTTCATTGGTTTAACATTTCCTTTCTTAAAATGTTACGGTACAGAGAGATTCCTTTGAAAGTATAACTACACAATTAAGGAGAGACTTTGTTTATCTGTAATATACTTATTGAGTATTGAATTTTCATACTGTGAACTCAAAATCTTAAGGTCCACTGAATTAATGGACGAGTTCTCAGCTATGGGGCCCCAGGAGACACCCTAAAACTGAGTTGTTTCCGTGAGAGGGGAGGTCAGGCTGCCTCCCTACACCCCTTCCCCTTGTGAGAGGTGTCCTCTGTAACTCATTAGCAGGCCCAAGGCTATGAGACGGGGCTTCAACCACACCTGCAGCTCCTCGATTTGCCTTCCAGAGCCTGAGTCTGAGCCCACGCCCAGCTCTTGCTGTGGTTACCAGACTTCCTTATCTTTACTTACAGCAGTCCAAGCCTTCAGACCAGTGATTTTCAACTGTTGTACGTGGAATCTTAGATGTGCTATGAGAAATTTATATATATATATATCTTTTTTTTTGTAGAGATAGAGTCTCACTGTATTGCCCACAGTAGAGCACTGTGGCATCACCGCTCACAGCAACCTCCAACTCCTAAGCTTAGGCGATTCTCTTGCCTCAGCCTCCCAAGTAGCTGGGACTAGAGGCACCTGCCACAACGCCCAGCTATTTTTTTGTTGCAGTTTGGCCACGATCGTTAATTAAATTATTTTCAAATGAAGTTCAAAGCACAGTAAGTATACTCTTCTTTTATTTTCTTTCTTTCATTTGTTTTTTTTTTTTTTTTTTTTGAGAAAAGTCTTGAGCTGTCATCCTGGGTAGAGTGTTGTGGCATCACAACTTATAGCAACCTCCAACTCCTGGGCTTAAGTGAGTCTCCTGCCTCAACCTTCCAATTAGGTGGAACCACAGGCACCTGCCACAACGCCTGGCCATTTTTTGTTGCAGTTGCCATTGTGTTTGTCGGGCCTGAACTTTGGTGTATGTGGCTGGTGCCTTAGCTGCTTGAGCTACAGGCGCTGAGCCACTATACTCTTTTTTTCACTTGCTTTTTGATCTATATAATTTAAGTGTGCCACGAAGTTTGACTATTAATTACTAAGTGTAATTATTCAAGTGTGCCGGGAGGTAAAAGCTATCAGAGAACACTGCTTTAGACAAAGCTGCATTTATTTAACCAATTTCAAATCAAAGAATCTTTAAACTCACCTATAACCTTGAAGTAATCCCACACTTGAAGATGTCCTGCCTTTTTCTGTCAAACAGGTACGACTTACCTGTCTTGATTTTTATGTCTAATTGTCTAATTCCCGTGAGAATAAGCTGGAGGCAGGCAGGCTGGGCTGACGTCACACATGGGGACCTGGGGACAGGCAGGCTGGGCTGACGTCACACATGGGGACCTGGGGACAGGCAGGCTGGGCTGACATCACACATGGGGACCTGGGGACAGGCAGGCTGGGCTGACGTCACACATGGGGACCTGGGGACAGGCAGGCTGGGGCTGACGTCACACATGGGGACCTGGGGACAGGCAAGCTGGGGTAGATGCCAGACAGCTGGACCTGGGGACAGGCAGGCTGGGCTGAGGTCACACAGCCGGTCTGGCCAGTTTAGGTCCTATGTGACGTTCACCTCGTGTCTCCCATCTGACCGTTTTATAAATTTAGTTCCCACCCTAAAGATGCCCATCTTGAGTAGTTTAAGAGGATTGACTTAGGAAATTGGCTTTTGCATTGGAAATGTTGTCCTAGGTCACTGAGTTATGCTAATTGTTACACAAAATAAGGGTTAATGTTGTTTGTGCTTTAGCAGAATTAACTTAGGAAGTTAACTTTTAAATTGGAATGCTGTAATAGGCCACTGAGTTTTGCTGATTATTATTTAAAATAAGAGTTACTGGGCTCTTTGTTTTGAACTTTTATGTGTAAAACTGAGATTTGGGGAATGGAAGAACAGAACAGTCTTGAAGAGGCTGCTCTCATTGTCCTCCAGAATCCCCACCTTCTGAGACAGGGTTTGGTGACCCATCCAGTCTCTGCATATTGGCCCACAGTGACAGGTGGCTGGACCCTCTCCCTGCAGTGACATCTGAAATGATGAATACAGACCCTAACCCACCCCAGCAGGACCATGTCCTCAGGGCTTCTTGGGTGCGACGCTCCAGGCCATGTTCACACACGTTTGGCTCAGAATAAACCTCTTTAAGCTATTTTACAGAGCTTGGGTTCTTTTCCATTTATGATATATCTTCTACCAGGGCCCCGGAAAGTCCCATGGAACACTGAAAATCAGACCCAGATTCTAACCTCACAGAGCTTTCTGTTCCTTTTCTGTATTTCACTGTCTGTTTTTAAATATTCATTTTTCTTCATGCTAGTGTATTTCATAAAAGCATTAATAATAAAACCAACAATATACATGAAAAAAGAATAAAAAACTTCCCACATATTTGATCTTAAAAAACAAGAAGTTAGAAGTATTAATTAAAATTTTAAACATAGGCTCGGTGCCTGTAGCTCAGCACCTAGGGCACCAGCCACATACACTGGAGCTGGCAGGTTTGAACCCAGCCCGGGCCTGCCAAACAACAATGACACATACAACCAAAAAATAGCTGGGCATTATGGCTGGAGCCTGTAGTCCCAGCTACTTGGGAGGCTGAGGCAAGAGAATTGCTTAACCCAAGAGCTTGGGTTGCTGTGAGGTGTGACGCCATGGCGCTCTACCAAGGACAACAAAGTGAGACTCTGTATCCAAAAAAATAAAATAAAATAATAAGCATATAAGGGTTGAAAATTAGTCTCTGGGTTTTCAACAAGGAAGTTGGCTTTCATCAGCCCTATTTACCAAAATGCCCTTTTGCTTGATCAAGGAGGCAGAGTTTTGTAAGGCTGATGACACATTTTTCAAGGGCTGCATATATTTCTTCCAGTGTCTATAAAATATAGGCTAAGAGTTAGAGGAATTATTTTCTTTGACAATTGGAGTTAGATTTTCTTCTGCATTGCTAGAGGAAAAAAAAATATTGAGATATTCAAGGATTCACCAAGCTTCAAAGCTTTGAATAGGTGAGATATTCCAAGCTGGT
This sequence comes from Arctocebus calabarensis, assembly GCA_963573935.1. Classification (NCBI taxonomy): domain Eukaryota; kingdom Metazoa; phylum Chordata; class Mammalia; order Primates; family Lorisidae; genus Arctocebus; species Arctocebus calabarensis. The sequence continues at coordinate 20,801 of CAUYON010065521.1, forward strand.
GAATTAGTTTTATTTATTAAAAATCAAATTATAATTTTTTTCTGCACGTGCATGAAGAAGGAACTTTAAAGTGAAGGCTCAAACGTTGTGGTTTTTCTTTATTATCATTGATAAATTCCATTATGACCTAACTTTAGTCACCAATTCAAAAGAAGTGCGTCAGGAAGGAAGTGGGTATGTGGCTCATGGTGAGAGTTCCATCTGCAGCAATAGTCTTTCTTCTGCAATTAGACTGATTATCAGAATGTTTTCATTCTTTCTTAGTCCCTAAATTGTACCTGGACTTTTCTAAGTAAATTCATTCACACTCAGCTATTTTAATTATTTTAGGAAGTCCTCTGCACCTTCCGTCTCTCTGGGGGCTTAATCACATATCACCTCACTACTCCTCGGAAAGGTCTCAGTAAGGCCTGTCTGAGATATCTCAGCATTTTGCTCATTCTTCCACGTGGACTTATCCTGTGACGTCTTTACATGCATCACCATGTCTCGTGAAAGGTAATTGAGTCATTAGAATAAACACACCATCCGTAACGTTCCCCTCGATTCTTTGGTCCGGGTCAATGGATGATGAGCACAGCTCCACTGGAGCTAATTCCCAAAGGACACGTCAAGGAAAGAGTCTCTAACACCTTCCCGCATTCACCCAGGGCCAACAGGGGGGAGAGGACTGTGTCCAGGCCTGACCCTCTGCGAGGCTGTGCTCACAGAAGAGGACTGTGTCCAGGCCTGTCCCTCTGCGAGGCTCTGCTCACAGGAGAGGACTGTGTCCAGGCCTGACCCTCTGCGAGGCTGTGCTCACAGGAGAGGACTGTGTCCAGGCCTGACCCTCTGCGAGGCTGTGCTCACAGGAGAGGACTGTGTCCAGGCCTGACCCTCTGCGAGGCTGTGCT
>CAUYON010065522.1:0-113120 GCA_963573935.1 Arctocebus calabarensis
CCAAGTCCTCTGTACTCTGCCAAATACTTAGCGGAGAGGCCTAACATCTCTCTCTTTCTCTCTCCACACCCAAACACACACCATTTGTGCTAGGGAAAAGTGCAAGAGGAAAACCCAAGTATCAAAAGTTACCTCCCCAACCTCCAATAGCCAAAACTTTACTTATAAATAAAAACAAAGCAGAAGGAATCACTCTACCAGACCTGAGATTCTACTATAAATCAATAGTGATCAAAACAGCATGGTACTGGCACAAAAACAGAGAGGTGGATGTTTGGAACAGAATAGAGAACCAAGAGATAAACCCAAATGCTTACCACTATTTGATCTTCAACAAGCCAATTAAAAACATTCAGGGGGGAAAGACTCCCTTTTCAACAAATGGTGCTGGGAGACCTGGCTGGTGACCTGTAGAAGACTGAAATTGAACCCACACCTTCCACCACTAATGAAGATAGACTCACACACTGGTTTAAAAATCTGAACTTAAGATGTGAAACTATAAAAATACTAGAAGAAAGTGTAGGGGAAACTCTTGAAGGAATTGGCTTGGGTGACTACTTTATGATGAGGACCCCCCAGGCAATTGAAGCACTATCAAAAATTCACTACTGGGACTTGATGAAACTAAAAAGCTTCTGCACAGCCAAGAACATAGTTAAGTATAGCCAGCAGATAGCCCTCAGAATGGGAGAAAATATTTGCAGGTTATGCCTCCGACAAACATTTGATAACCAGAATCCACAGAGAATTCAAACGTATTAGCAAGAAAAAAAACAAGTAATCCCATCTCAGGTTGGGCAAAGGATCTGAAAAGAAACTTCTCTAAAGAAGACAGGCGCATGGCCTTTAGACACATGAAAAAATGCTCACTATCCTTAATCATCAGAGAAATGCAAATCAAAACTACCTTGAGATATCACCTAACTCCAGTAAGATTAGCCACATAACCAAACCAGAGATGCTGGCGTGGATGTGGAGAAAAGGGAACACTTCTACATTGCTGGTGGGAATGCAAACTAATACACTCCTTTTGGAAAGATGTTTGGAGAATACTCAGAGATCTAAAAATAGATCTGCCATTTGATCCTACAATTCCTTTACTTGGTATATACCCAGAAGACCAATAATCACATTATAACAAAGATATCTGTACCAGAATGTTTATTGAAGCCCAATGCATAATTGCTAAGTCATGGAAGAAGCCCAAGTGCCCATCGACCCACAAATGGATTAATAAATTGTGGTACATGTATACCATGGAATATTATGCAGTCTTAAAGAAAGATGATAACTTTGCCTCTTTCATATTTACATGGATGGAGCTGGAACACCTTCTTCTTAGCAAAGTATCTCAAGAATGGAAGAAAAATTATCCAATGTATATAGCCCTACTATGAAGCTAATTTATAGCTTTCATAAGAAGGCTATAACCCAATTATAGCACAAGAATATGGGGAAAGGGGTAAGAGAGGGAAGGGGGAGGGGGAGGGTGGGTGGAGAGAGGGTAAATGGTGGTATCACACTTATGGTGCATCTTAGAAGGGACAGGTGAAACCTACTAAATGCAGAACACAAAAGTTTTCACATAATAAACGAGAAAATCTCATGAAGGTTATGTTGAACAGTTGGATGAAAATATTTCAGATTGCATTTCAGAAGCCCGCACACTATACCCCATGATTGCACTAATGCACACAGCTATGATTTAATAAAATAAAATATGTTAAATTGCTATTTTAAATGTAAAAAAAAAAGAAAGTTGAACAGAAATGGCGATCTTGGGCCTGATCTGGAATCACAAAGCTGAGAAATGAGGAAGTGGAATAAGCTAAAAAAAATCTTTTACTCAAGTCTAAGGAAAGAAATCAGATTAGATTACAACTTGTGGTTAGGGGTGAACAAAGGTGATATGCTGTAATTAGATGACAATTTTGAAGTGCACTTTTTAGACATCCTCTTTCGTTTCTTAAGGTTATTGTTAAATTTGGGGGTGTTTTAAAAGGTTTTATTTCCAGGGAGAAAGGAAAGAAAAAGAGCATGATTGTGGCATAGCAATCTGGACTTTTACCTTTATTCTCTCATTAATTATTTATGCGACTTTCAGGCTAGTAGTTTCAGCTCTCTGAGCCTCAGTTTTCTTTTCTGTGAAATGAACGCACAAGGTAACATGGTCTCTTCTGGCTCTAAAATAGTGTGGATTTTTAACATGTATTTCCTTCTCAGTACCCCTCATAGACTGCCTGCCAGGGTCAAGCTCAAGGTCAGAGATGTAGGTAAGGTCCTCCTTACCTATAGGTGCATCCTGCCTGTGGGTCTCTTGAGAGCTGGATTTTTGAACTGAACTCATACTGTGACAACGAGCAGCCCCTTAAGAGAGGGTAGAGGCCAAACGATGACCCTGGGTGCCACTCACAATTTAGGATGAGCCTGACCTTGGCCCAGCCCTTGTCCACCTCTCATTTATATATTCAATACTGGTCTCCCATGACACCAGGGAGAGGCCTCACCATTTCTTCAAGCTTTAACTGATTATTTTTACGTCCCATATTCGCTCACCTGTCAACTGTTCCCAACTGAAAACACACATGTGCCAAGACATGTGCTATGCTATGTGCTAGTGACCCAGCTGTGAACAAAGACTGAGGCAGTCCGTGCCTGGTGACACTCACAGTCTAATGGGGAAAACAGAAATTGAACAACAGCTCTACATGGTAAAATTCTGAGCATGCAAAATGCAGCACAAAGAAAGGCCCAGAAGGACAGACGCATTTAACAGAGGAACCTAATTTAGTCCCCCAGGCTAAAGAAGTGATTTTTAAATTGACCCCTCAAGGATGAGTTGAGGGGTCAAATTAAAAAGTTGAAGTTAGAGGAAGAGAGGGAAGAACATTCTGGGCCAAGGGAATAGAGTGATGAGACTCCTCTTTGGGACTTTCCTCTTATCATGCCCCATGGGTGCCTGAGGATTCAGACAGCAGCTGGACTTCAGGGGGTGACGACACTCATTCATTTGTTCGTTCATAGCTATTATGTACCGATTATATGCTGGGATATAGCAGTGAATAACAAGAACCTCCCCTCCCTAAAAAATTCTGCCCGCACAAGGCACTTATCTTCTAGTGGACAAGGCAGATCAATCTGTGTGTAAAATATGATGGTAGAGAAATGTGGAAAAGAAAATGTAGGGAATGCATCAAAGGAGTGTCACTTCTGAAAGCGAGGGGACAACATGAGATGAGGTGGTCCGGGAAGGCCTTAGTGACAGGCCTTAACGCGTTGAAGGGATGAGCCTTGCCTTACCCAGGGGAAATGCGTTCTCTGCAGAGGGAACAGCGATTGCAGAGGAAGGAGGGAGCTTAGCAGACTTGAAGGAAGGCAAGGAGGCCAGCATGTCTGAGCAAAGCAGGGGGCAGACGCAGCAGCGAGGCTGTGGGACCAGGCTTTGTGTGAACTGGGAGGCTGTTTGAGGACTGAGGCTTTTCTCTGAAAGAGGATTTTGAGCAGGAGGTGACATGATCTGATACTTATTTTCAAAGGAGCACCCTGACTTGTTGAAAATAGACCGTAAGTATTGGTGAAAGGAAGGAAGACCAAGGAGGAGCCTGGTGCCTTGGACTGGAGAAGCAGTGGGAAGTGTTGGATTCTAAATATTTTTTAAAGGTATAGAGCCAATAAGAGGTGTTGATGGACTAGATGTGGGGTATGCAAGAAAGTGGAAACAAAGAGAATGCCCAGTTTTCAGCTTGAGTATCCGGTTCCTGGGATGGGAAAGGCTGTAGGAGGAGCTGAGTTAGAGGGAGACATCAGGGGCTAGTTCGGGCTCATGTCACATTTGCGAGCTCCATTAGAGATCCAGTGTAGAAAAGAGGTAAGAATTTGGGGCAGAAGTCTGAAGGTCATAAAAACAACACAGGAGCTGTCAGATTTTGGGGGTCAGGGGACCACAAGAGATCTTCTGTGGAATGAAGGTAGATGGGAGAAGAGAGAGGTCCCTGGTACGCTCCAGTGTTGAGGAAGAAGCTGGAAAGTAGAACTTGAAGAGAAACCATAACCAAACCAAACGTTGCTCTTTACCAGCCCCTGCCTCCTCTGCGTCTGATGTCGGCCACATGCACACTCATGTGAACACACACTCATGTCCATGCAACACAATTTCCTGTCTCCCTTGGGCTCTGGGCCCCTGAGAAGAGCTAGGAGAGTGTGGAACACCTTCCCCAACCTTGCTGTCTGAGTTGCAGCCTTGGGCAGAGGCAGGAAAGCGATCTCCCTGGAGATCAGCCCCCTGAAATGTTTTATACCCTCTTCCCATTGTTGATTCTACCGATCATTAATAATACTGCTATGCCCATGGTAGAATTGGAGAGATAAGATTTCCTATATAAATTCATAACCATATGAACTTGATTTTGAATACCAGAAAAATTATGGAACCCTCATGCCAGCCAAATGAGTCTTCTCGTTCAACCCCCTGCCTCTACAGACTCCTGAGCCTGTGCCTGGTGATCAGGCTGCTGTGCATCCTGTTTCTGGAATCCCAGAGAGGGGTCAGGCAGAGAGCACTGGTGGTCCTGACCATGTGCCAGCACCAGCCATTGGCTACAGCCATAACCATCTTCACTCTTATGCAGTGCTTCTGCATAAGAGGTTCTCCTGCAGGATAAAGGCCGAGTTCTCTCGCCTTATCCTCTGATAACAAGAGCCTATTGAGTCTTTCTGTGGCCTGGCAGGCTCCTGGAACATCATAGTGGACACTGCCTGCTTTCCTGTGTCCTGGTGTCCTGCTGCAAAAAGTGAGCAGGTTAAAGGGCTACTGGCAATCTTGTGCTCTGTGGTCTGATTTGCTGCCATGATAGGTATGCCCAGAAGGTTGGCCAATGGGACCCACTTTCAGAAAGCTGGGGAGAACTGGAAAGGGGACCAGGCCCATCCCCTCATGGAGAAGCCATCAACATCTCCACCTCAAGCAACCCCCAGGGGGTGGAAAGACCAAATTAATATAATCTACTGTTAGATGAAAGTCAGAAAGAACAAAATTGAGCAGTCAGGGAGCCCAGAGGCCAAAAGTGTCTCCTCATTCTGATGTTCCATTAGAGCCCCCATTTTGTACAAGCACTGTGTGCCTATAAAGGCAGCGGATTTGGGAAGCAAAGAACAGCTGACGGAGGTGTCAATAAGCCAATTTGTGGCTTGTTAGATTGTTACACTTGTTTATCAGCATTTAATGAGATAAGACATTGATGTTAACACAGTAGGAGGGAAGTTGCCTGAACCAATAGTATCCCTTGCTCAAAATTAATTTAAACTCTCTCTTCTTTGTGCCAGAAATGGTAGAGCTAATTCATTACAAAAGTGTTGAAATGCCACTGAAAATGAGTTAGGGTAATAGGGAAGAGTCGTCAGTAGCTCAACAAAATCCCGATTTAGCTTTCTTTTGGTAACTTCTAGTAAATGAGACATTGTAAAAAAATATGCTTTATGGCAGGGAACAAAACAACAAGAGTTTATTTAATTTGGGCTGTGGGGAGAGCTGTAGGGCTGGAAAGGGAGAGTTTCATGCACAGATTTTTAGAAAACTATGAGACCTGCTATCACCATAGCCCAGTTTGCAGCTGCTGTATGGTGGAAACTCAGCAGTCTGGGATCTGTCGGCTTGAAGAGTTCAGGGTCATGGCAAGGCCAATCTCTTTTATCAAGTTTCTGTGAAATCTGTACAGATCACTTCCAAGATCTTTGCTCTGAAATTGGGCACAGTATTATTCATCTCTGCTTCACACTTCCCATTCAGCAGTCATGTGGGTCCCATGACCTGAGTTGAAGCATTTCTGTCTTTCAATTTCTTGCTATGTGTTCCTTTGGCCAATTTGTTTTCTCAGAAAAATTTCAGATGTGAAGGACCTAACTGCTAACAAGATTGAAGTAACCATTTGTCTCTGTACGGACTCTGCCTTTCTATTTTTTCTGTGCCCACATTCTGGCCAGAACAGGAAAGAAACAGAGGGAGACACAAGGCCACATCACTCTGGGCTGATGGGGTCTTCCTTCAGAGGGTGCCCCATTATCTCATCCCTTTCAGGCAGAAGGGTGAAAGGAGGGAGAGCTCTGAAAGGGCTTGAAGGGGGGGAGCGTGATTCTGCCATGTTCCTGTGGTATGCAGGCTTCCGTGTGAGGCCACATTCTTCACCCTTCACTGTCAATGCCCTCTGACTTGTGACTTTGCAGTTCTTTCCATAAAGAATGGAGCATCTTTCCCTGCCCCTTAACTTTGTCTTTGGCCATGTGTCAGTTCTGAGCCTAGGTTTTAAGAGGCACTGCACATTTCTGCTCATCTGCAGGGGCTCCTGCCATCCCCACTGGTCCCAGAAGGAGAAAGAGAAATGCATAGTGCAGAGCTGTATCCCAGGTCCCCGGCCAAGTAGGGTCAAGACCAGCTGATGGCAGGCGAGCCACAGATATGTGAGCTAAATAAATGCTTACTCTTGTACATGCTGAGTTCTAGGGTAATCTGTTACCCAACAATAGCAAATCGTGATGCTCCATTCAAACAAGGAAAGAGATTGTTGTATAGAAGTAGACTAATCCTTTGGGGTGAAAGACTGATCTCTACTAGGGCAATTATCTAAAAGTAAGAGAGTCAGGGACCGTGGAGAGGATCACAAGGCTGTCACCAGGGCCTCTTCTCTGCCTCTGTATATGAAACAATCAGTTTTACATGGTGAGGCCCCAGAAAAACATCCTGTCTTCTAGAGTTCTAGTACCTGTTTGCCCCATCCAAAATTAAGAAAAAAAAAAAAAAGTACACCCCTATCTGGTAGAGACCCATTCCAAACAATGGTTATACACTTCCCTTAGTTTCCTTCCTCCATAGGAAGACAGTCTTCCAGATTAATACTTCCAAGATTCAAGGGCCAAAGGCATGGAAGTTTCTTTGTTCAAGGGCGGTCACCTTCCCAGAGAGCCTGCCCTTCCATGCCTTCCAGCCTACTGACAGAACTGAGAGCTCAGGCCAGCACAGACAGACGTGTCTTTTGTCAAAGTGGTCACGTCATAAGCACAGGTAAGCAGCTGGAATCTAAGCTGTTTGGGGATAAATAACTAGATTATTTCATTTTTTTCTTGCTTATGAAAGGCCAGCGATTGCTACGTTTCCACTAAGCCTGGTTGGCATCTGGCACAGAGCCTTCTTTTTCCTGCTGTTTATATAAATGGACTCACCCTGCCCAGACTCTCTGCTGCAAATGTGTGATTAAAGGATTATAAAGGTGATGGAAATAGTAATCACGTCTGTTTTCAGACAGAGCCATCCCTCAAGGGGTTCCAAATGGCTGTGCTCTTATTCATACCTGTTAGAAAAGAGAACCTAACAGGCACTTTCGTAGATGCCACTCAGAAATGGTGGGAGGGCAGGTGCTCCAGGCTACCCAGCCCATTAGCTTCCAGCTTTGAGATAGGGGGTGGCTGTCAAAACAGAGTTTAGAACCTGCAGACACCTAAATCATCAGATCACCCAGACTAGAATGGGGACATTATTCATTGTGGTGAGTGAGCAGCTTAGGGGCAAACCTAGCAGCAACAGGAGGTGTGTATCCCAGGAGGTGAAGAAAATTGCTGAGAAAACATGCCTGGGAGCTAGACAGACATCCTAACATCCCTGGTGGTCAGCAAAAGGGGGGTCCAGCAAATAGGGTCTAATTGTGGATCAGAACACAGCACAGGGGATCTAGAAACACCCACTGTATAATGGTTCAAAATGGAGATTCTGGAATCAGCCTCAGGGTAGGGTTCTAGAGCAAGGCTCGGTTCCCAGAGGGGAAGGATTCAGGAAAAAAAGGCAAGATCCAGGCCCAGGGGAACAAGAGCTGAGGTATGTTATCGGGGGAGTCTAGCCTGGTCCCTGGAGCCAGGCAGAAGTCCCACACAGCTGACTCAAAGGCCAGAGCAGCCCCAGCAGCCAGATCGATTGGTGCTGAGTCACCAAAATCATTCTTTAGACTCATTTTGTGGAAATAAAATCTTGTTCCAGCAACTAGGGAAAGGCTGATTGCGCTGTGGGAGATGGTGAAGGAGGTAAGGGCAGCACCATCAAGGGTGTTTAAGGGCAGGCTCTGGAGGGCATGGGGACTCTGGATTGCCCCCAAACAGAATTCTGCCTGTGTATGGAAACCGTATCAGGACAACAGTCCTGGGTTCTAGCCCAGCCCGCACCACTGCCTCACCGTGGCACTTAGGCTGAGGAGCCTTCCTTGGCTCTGCCTCAGTTTCCCTGCCTCCCTAACTCTCTCCTTCACATTGTTATTAGGAAGAACACATGAGATAGCCTATGAAATCACTTTGAAAAAGTATAACAATAAGGTGTTTTCACTATCATTTATGTGACACAAGCAGCTTCTTTTCTCAAAATCGACTTTCCCAAGGCTGAGCTGCCAGTTTGAAAGCTATCTAGTCCTTGTGCTTCGTTCCCTGATTCCCTAGTCCTGGGTGCTTACTTCCTTGTCCACCATCCCCCAGCAGAGGCTTCAGTGATCTTGGAATAAATAGAGCCCTACCAGGTAAGAACTTGTGGGGAGCTAGGGATCATCTGATCAGCCTTTTTGTTTTATTATAGCAGTGGATGTTAAAACACACAATGGAAATGTTACCTGCCTAGGGTCACACTGCTAGATTATGATGTGGCAGAAAGTCCAGTGGTATACGGTGGGAACTCAGTATAAGGTAGCCTTTATTATTATTATTCTAGCTATACCATGCTTTCACAAAGCAATTCACTTTGATACTTATCCATAACTTTGATGAAAGATTTAATGTGGGAAATAATGAGGGTTAAAGAAGAGGGAAGTCAAAATTAGTGATACCAAAGACAGTTATTATCCAATGTTCCCTTATATGCCTCTTCTCTGGGGAACCCAAAGCTGATCAGAAGCCCTTCTCATTGTATCTCTTTAGAGCTCATCTCCTCCTCTTCCAAACTATAGAGTCCTCACCTATAAGGACTGTGGCTTTCTAAAAGTTGAATCCAGCCTGGTTAATGTTTAATATGGGAAGCTGTAAATTTTATTACATTTCTTCAGTTTGTATAATATTTCTTAGACAGTCCCAATTTCTTCGAGCCCATGAACCAATGAGTCTTAGTACTCAAAAGACCTCAGGTCTCTTCCCAGTTCTTTATGTACGAGCTGTATGATTTTTGGTCAAGTCACTTACCTTCTTTGAGTTCCAGTTTCATAATCTCTAAAAAATATGGGATATTTATGGAAGGCAATTTGTTAATAGCTATCGAATTTACAAATGAATCAAGCTTTTCATCAAACCATTCCTCTTCTAGAAATTTATCTCCAGATACTCTTGCACATATCCTATAGGTATCTCCTATCTTCAGATATCTTTGCACATATCTATACGTGCCCAAGGGTTATTATTATAGCTTTATTTGTGAAAGTTTACGATTGGGACAATTTAAATGGGCTTATTAGATAAACTAATTTCCATAATACAATCTTATGCAACCACCAAAAAGAATGATGTAAGTCTATATATACTGATGTAGAATAAGCTCTAAAATATATTAAGTGAAAAAAATCCAAAGTGAATAACAGTGCATAAAGCAAGTTTTCCATTTGTATAAAGGACGGGAGGGAATATATGTGTGTGTTTGCTTGTATATGCATAAAATATTTCTGGAAGGTTACTGAGGGAACCGGTGACATTTGTTTGAATCGTGGAAAAATAAAGGTATATTTTCACATAATGACCAAAGAAAGACAAAGAAAAGAATAGAGGTCACGAGCAATCCACTCATCTGTTGTGAGAAGCATATGAGATCACCCTGAAGGTCCACGGTCAGTGGTAGGGTGTGGTACCAGCAGGGGGACGATGGGAGCTCTCAGACCTTGGTTTGCTTCTCATTTCTGATTTTGAAATGATAGTTTTTTCTTTCCCAATGGACATTCTCTCCTGATTACCAATAGCAGAGTCATAGAACAAACTTCCAGCAGCATCTAGACAAAATATTTTCTCTCTCCATTACCAGAAATCTTTGGTGAGGTATAGAAGCGGGCAGAGCTCTCCCTAACAGAGTATAGGGCCTGGGTCTAGAATAGTGGTTCTCAATCTGTGGGTCGCGACCCCTTTGGAGGTTGAACAACCCTTTCATAAGGGTCACCTAAGACCATCCTGCATATCAGATATTTCCATTACGATTCATAACAGTAGTTATGAATCAAAATTATAGTTATGAAGTAGCAACAAAAATAATTTTATGGTTGGAGGTCACCACCACATGGGGAACTGTATTAAAGGGCCACAGCATTAGGAAGGTTGAGAAACACTTGTCTAGAAGGAGCCTCATTCTGCTGGGTTCTAAAGTCAGCTCTTTCCCTCCCCATCATACAGTAAAAAGCTCCTGTAAGCCTTATGACCTCAACACAAGTGTAGATTGTGGCTACTTGGACCCCAGGGAGGACTCAGGAAAGGCTGGTCCTATACCTAGAGATTTCCTTTGCCTCCTTTATTCTCTTATTGCTTCTCTTTCCAAAGTTTTATTGCTTTTAGAGTTTAGGGGAATATATATATATATATATATATATTTTTTTTTTTTTTTTTTTGAGACAAAATCTCACTCTGTCACCCTCTGTAGAGTGCCATGGAGTCATCATAGCTCATAGCAACCTCAAACTCTTGGGCTCAAGTTTCCTCTTGCCTCAGCCTCTATATAGCTGGGACTACAGGCACCCACCACAATGCCCAGCTAGTTTCCCTATTTCGAGTAGAGAAGGGGTCTTGGTCTTGTTTAGGCTGTTCTTGAACTCCTAAGCTCTGGAGATGCGCCTGCCTCAGCCTCCCAAAATCCTAGGATTATAGGCATGAGCCACCCATCCATCTAGTTTATGAGAATATTCAACCCTGAGGAAAACTCAGCTACTGATGAGGAAACCAGGGCTGTCTGTGCTTCTAATGACTGCCTATCAGACTCTGTACAGAAGACAGTGAAAAGAACCACTGACTCTAAATCCTTTCCCCACAGATGCCTGAAATTTCACCATTAGCCATTTATGTGTTATGCATTGTCATCAATATGTGGCTCTTCTCTTGAAATGTATATTGATTGTCCTGGGAAGGGTAATTTTCCTTGGAAGAACTAGCTTAGGAGAATATTCATTCAATGATTATTGAGTGTTTATTTCTGTTAGTCACTCTACTGAGCACCCAGACTGTAGGCAAATAAACAATCATTGACTTTATTAATGATGCCATAACAACAATAGTGACGATGATAGCTAACACTTTCTGAGTGCTTACTGTTACTCTTCTACGCTTCTTGTAAGAATTTGCATTGAGTTATTGTAACAAATCTGAGATAATGTTATCTTCATTTGTTAGACGATGAGGAAACTGAGGGGCAGAGATGTTAAGGAACTTCTCCAGAGTCCCACAGGAGGTAAGTAGCTCAGCTGATATGTCAACTTTTCATCTAGCAAGTATTTTTCTAGAAGAGGCAGTAGCTGGGAATCAAGCCTAGGTTCTATCTCCTTGTATTGGTGAGACAGGGGAGATGGTTCAGGATGAGAATCCAGATGATCACTGGTCCCAGGCCTTGTGCTGATGACATTAGGATTTGAGCAGATAACAGAGAGACTAATCAAGTGAATAGGAAATTACGTGAAAACCTGCCTGGGTGACTGGTTCCCAGTAAACAGAAAAAGCCAACCTAGAGAGAAGGCCTGGGCACCTGAGTCAGGGTGCTTCAGGCTATGAAAAGAACACAATTTATCCAAAACCAACATGAGCTTTTGGATCCAGGCAGCCCAGAGACCAGGAAAAATGAGAGAAATAAATCTGTTTTGGGCAGCATTGCAGGAGTGGAGCACACTGACAAGGAAGGAGAGAGTGACCCAAAGGATCTGCTGCATGAGGAGTCAGCCAAATTGGGGGTGAGACAGAAAAACCAGGAAAATCCAGAGCCACACTTCAATGGCAAGCTCAGCCAAGTTCAGAGAAATTGAGAACACGCTTTGGGCCAGACTGAATGCTTCCACTTAGGACTCAAAGATGGATTGCCTTACAGGCAGGAGACTCAGCCCAGTACACTGAATTCAGGTCAGTCAAGGGGCTCTTCTCTGGCCTCCCTTCCTCCTTGTACAAATTCTGGATATGCTAATGAAAAGGAAGATTGTCCTTTGCTAAAGTGCTCCCTGGGACATGGAATTGAGCCCTGAATAATAACTTCATTCGCTTTCTAAGTTCTCTGCCAGTTCCCCCGGCTGAAGCAGAAGCTGTGTGCTTGCAAGGGAAAGCCAGCCTCTCTCTGTCTAGGCTGGACCTTCTAGGAACAGGGAGAGTGGGGCTAAATGAACTCACCTGTCACCAAGTCACACTCAGAAGCAGGCCTGTGGCGCTCATTTGGGCGGATGGGAATAAAGGGGGAAGAGATGAGCTTTAGTCTATTCCCGAAGAAAATAAAGCCTGGGTTTTTTTCCCTCCCTGATTAGCATTTTTATTGCGTCCCTCCTATTTGCTCTGCCTGCTCATAATTAAATACTGCCTGTGGTGTCTCGTCTATCTTGGTAATGTTCTCTTGGACACCGATGAATTGGATTTTCTTTATGGACTTGCTCCACTGGTAGAAAATAAGGCTCAAATACTGTGCTTCCCTGGGCTGCGGGCTCAGCCTCGGAGGGCGTCTCTCACTGAGGTCGGGAGCCTCCTCCCTGCAGTGTCCAGGTGTCTGATCTGGGGTCTGAGAAAGAAAATGAAAAACGTACCAGGTTTTCCTGTCCTCGGAGCAACCCCAGGGAGAGATGACCCAGGATATTAAGCAGCTGCCTCCGTTCTGCTTGGGAAAGCCTGAGGCCCAGAGGCTGGCAATGACCCCAGAAGGTTAGAAGGGAGGGTTGGAGGAGACGGATGAGGTTCTCTGAAAGGAGACTAGCCTTTCAGCCAGCACTCCAAATGGAACCTGAATGAGGCTGGTTCTTAATCTCTGCATCCCATCAACCTAACTCACCAGTGTCTCTCGGCCTGATCCATATCCTAGACCCATGGTCACAGTCACGGCTAACCCTCTAGCTTCCCTCCCCCCATCCTCAGTGGCATTCATTCTGTTTCCAAGGGGCCGCTTTCCATTTCCCCCCTTTTCCTCCACTTATTGTCTTTAACTAAAGCCCAGCTGTCTCCAGGGCACAATATGGAGCACATGACTTTGAATCTGACCCTTCCCATGTGTAGGTTTATTAGTCCGGAACCAGTGAGTGGTTCTTAAGGTTCCTAGACCAGCAGCATCAACTTGCATTGAGAAATACAAATTTCTGGATGTAGTAAATCAGAAACTCGAGGGCTGAGTTTTGACAAGACCCAGTGATTCTGATACATGCTCACATGTGAAGCCACTCCTCTAAAGCAGCTTTCCACAACCTCATCTCGGCAGCATCTTCTCTGAAGCCCACACTATCTGAGCACTTGCCTTCTCCTACTAACCACTGACCCCAGACCACTCCCCCACCGTCCTGAAAGACAGTATCTGCCCCATGTCTGACTACTCTCCAAGGAGCTGCACTTGCCTCCTCTCACCTCCCTCCCTGTGCCTTCTCCCTGCCATTGGTGTCTTCTCTCACGCTTCAGCTGTCACCTCTATGCTAGTGACTCCTATTTGCATATTTCCAAGGACCACCTCTCCCCCAGGTTCTACAAATACACTTTCTTTCTGCCTATCAAGCAGACCTTGAATGTACCAGACACCTCCCTCCCCCATTCCAAACGGAAGTCCCCCAAACTGATGTCTGGGCTTTCTTATTTCAGGTTATTCCCCACCCTGACCCTTGGCACTGAGACTTCCCTGATTCCTCCATCTCTTCCAGCACTCGTTCCCTCCTCCTGCACACACACTTCCAGTCCGTCACCTGGGACCGTAGATTCTGCTGCTCCCATTCTTGCCTGAGTCTTTCTTCTTTGCTAGTCCCACAGCCCTAGTTCAAGCCCCCCCTTTATGTCCCACTTTTCCCGCCCTTCTCATTGCTTGCCAGAATTGTTTTGCTAAAAATCAGCTCTTGCTGTGAGGTCCCTCATTGCCTCAGCACAGACAGCCCCCTGGGCTCTCTCTGGTCTGGCCTTGCCCGCTCCATCTCTGCCACTCTCCTGGCAGCCTGCACTCCAACCATGGGACAGGCTGCACATGTGCACGCCTCTGAGCATTTGCTCATACTCTTTTCTTTACAGAACGACTTTCTGTTTCAAGAATGCCTCACCCTTACAAATGCAACTCACTGTACCCTGCCTGGCGCACACTCTCCCTTCCTCTTCTAGCTCTGGGATCTCAGAGTACGTTGCTCTTGACCTTGTTACAGGGCACACGCCTTTGTATTGCTCATTTGTCATCTTTCTGGGGTTGTGAGCTCCTTGAAATTCTCGGCTAGGCCTCAGTCATCATTGTCTTTCCAACCCCTAGCACAATGCCCAGCACACACACATTTTTTGTTTTCTTCATCCAATTATTACTAGAAGACAGAGACTTGCATACATGCAGTTACCTACCTCTAATCTACTGCATCTGTCTTGTCCCCACTCCTTTATCATCCAAGCAAAGTGGTAATGGTTGGGGGAAGGGCCTGTCTTCCCACACACCCCTCAGGCAGTTCTTTGACGTTGACCTCTACTCCTGTTCTTAGGAGACAGAATTTCTCCTGCACAGGTGGAAGAAATGAGTGGGGTCTGCTCCTCAGTCCCACCGAGTGATGGTCCCTCTCCACTGCAGTTCAACCTTGAGAACCTACTTACTCAGCTGCCCTGGGCTGCATGATGAATCTCCCCCCAACAGAGACAGGAGGAAAGGGGAATGTGCCCCAGTTCCCAGCTACGTGATGTATGCTCGCGGCTGGACATCCTCCTGAAGTCTAGGCGCTAGGCACATGGACGTGTGCTGTCAGGGGGCATTCTCTGTGGCTCTGGGTCCTGAGCTGCTCCCAGAGAGACTCCTACATCCAGCAGCCTAGAATAGAGCCAGCTTTCTGCAAGTGTTTGTTGAACAAGTAACAAAAAGCTGAAGAATAAAAGATGTTCTCAGCGAGTCCTCCCATTACGGCCAGTCCCTGTCTTTCTAGCTCTCGAATTCCAACATGTTTATGCAAAAAGGAGCTAAGGAGAGCAAAGAGGAAGATGGAGGGGGACTTGGAAAGAACATTTCTCTGTGGTTGTCTCTTCTGTTTACCTCTGGGGAGGACCTCCAGATCAGGTAACACAGACTTCCCAGGGCAGCAATCCGTTCTTCTTGCCCTCTGCCCTAGGTTTGTGCCCTTCCAGACTATGGACAGAAAGAGGTAGACAGACTAGCTTGGAGACAACTTTAAGTGAATTCAATTACCATAGCAACCAAAACCACCAGAATGGAGATTAGGCTCCAGACAGCAGTGATCCCGGCATCCAAGAGAGGCAGCAATCTGAAGGCCATTGTTGTCAGGCCCCGGGAGGGAGGAAAGGGGAACCCCGGTTTATCTGTGCAGCACCCCCAGGTCACCTGTACTTTCCAGACTCCACAAAGCACTAGTATATCAAGGAGTACTCCCCATCCCTGCCTGGAGCTGGACATCCTGGAAAGAATGTGGGCGTTAGAGCAATGAGCAAGCGCTGGCCTCTTGTTCCCTGGAGTGTCCTTCCATGGAAGGTCAGGGTACCCGCCTGCCTTCTGCATCTCCCGGCAGCACATTATTTAAGAGCAGCAGCTCTGGAGTCAAATCCCAGCTCTTCTATATGATCTTAAGCCAATTGTTGAACTTTTCTGAGCCTGTTTTTGCATCTGATAAATGGAAATGATTGTATCTGCTTCACCGGAGTGTGGTACACATTATAAAATAAGAATGAAGAGAAAGCCTTAGCACAGTGTAAAAGTAAACGCCAGGTGAGAGTTTTTGACACTGTGTCACTGCTGTTGTTAATTTCATGATGACAACCCAGATTCCACTTCCTCTTGGCTCTTGTCAATTGCCCGGCTTACGAGCACCACCTTTGTCAGGTTGAGGTGCCCAGCCTGAGGCAGCAGGGAAGATTCCCAGGAGGCTGAAGCCAGTGCCAATTCCAGAGGACTGCACAGGCCTTGCTCTCTCCTGGCAGCTGTGGTCAGCCTGTGAAATCCTGCACGGACCAACCCCGAGACGGCAGTGGTCTTATTCATCTACTAATTCCCTCCCCCACCCCCGAAGGTGCTACACAAGTCTTTGATCATTTCAATCCAAAAGAGCTATTTCCTTCCCTGAAGGTGGAACCCTCATCTGTAAAGTGGGGATACAAATAAAGACCAGTTGCAGAAAAATAGTAGACCTGCTCATGTAGAAACTAAGTATGAAGGTAGGTATCACTTTAACAGCCCCTAAGCGGTGTGTGCAGGCTTCACTTCCACATGGCACATGAGCCTCCGGAAGGCAAAGAGGATTGTCTTCATTTAAGCAAGGACGTGGGACTATGGCCAGAGAAGGTGCATTCTTGTCCACCTGAAGGACATGTGCTAACTCATTCCTCAAACAGTTTTGAGCACTGGTGACCTTGTGCCAGCCACTAGGAATGCTCAGACAACTAAGACTGGAGTTCTGGTTGGGGGTGAAGAAAGAGCTCAGAGAAACCCAGTACAGCATGCTGGCTGACAGGGGAGAGTATGGTGAGAACGCTCGGGCGGAGCACTAGGCCCACGTGGGGCGGGGGGCTGGGCATCGAGGGCTGGGTATCCGAGAAGCCATGCATCTGGATTGGTGTAGAGGGAGGAAAGCCATTTTACCCAGGAGAGAACTTGGAGGAAGACTCTGCAGGCAGAGAGAACAGCAGGTGCAAAGAGGAAGTGGGACAGGACTGGTGTGTCTGGGGGAAGGTGAGAAGTTGAAGGATGATAAAGCGCATTCACACACGTGTGTGTGTGTGCAGAAGTGTGTGTGTCCACGTGAGCCTGTGTGTGCACACGTGTGCATGTTGGGGGACCACAAGAGGGTGGAAAGAAGAATGGTAGGGGATGAGACCCAGGAGTTAATCTCTCCTCTAATTATCTCTTGACTGCGATCAGCAGTTCTGTAAGCCTCTAGATGCTGTGGCCTGCTATGCGAGATCTGCTCGGCTTTGTTTTGAAATTCATTCCCCTATAACCAAAGGAATTGTTGAGCTTGTTTTAGGTGAACCCCAGCCTATTTCTGAAGGACTGTGTTGCTCTCAGGTCTAGAATGTCTCCAGCTGACAGGCACCTCCAGCCCAGCATAAACAGGACCATCTGGAAAGGACCCCAAGCAAGAACTCCGACCACTCCTGCATCCTGGAAGGACTGTGCATACACTCCAGCTAGCTCTGCATTCCTGTGCCCCAGACTGGCACTGTCATCTGCCAGGGATCACAGCCTGGCCTGGGACCCTCTTATGCTGCCCCACGTCCAGCTATTCAGATTCCTGCTCATTTTTATATCCCTCATGCCCCTTCATGTCTATGCTGAGTGCCATTGTCCTAGTTGACTCCCTCTTCATTTTTCTCCTAGAATACAGCAAAAGCCTGCTAATTGGTCCCCCTGCTTCCCATCTGGTCTTCCCTCCTCAAATCCATCATCCACACTGCTGGGCCATGTGGTTTTTCAATCAAGATCTGATTGCACCATGCAACTGCTTGAAGCCCTTGGGTGGCACCCCGTGGCCTGCGTGACAGAGTCCAGCTCCTTAACCGGTCCCATGAGACATTTATGGAGTGGTTTCTTCAGGATGTGCCCTGCCTCTGGCTTCATGCTCCAGGCACACACCTCGATGTTTCAGACCCTGATGTCTTTGCTCAGCCTGGTGCTTACATCACCTTCTTGCTCATTTGGTGATCCCGCCTTCTTTCCTGAGTCAGCTCAGATGTCAGAGCATCTTCCCTGACCCCTGGGCCTGGATCATAAACCACTTCCTTAGGTCTCCCTAGTGTCCATGCACATCCCTCACCCGAGGACTTGCTCCACCCTACTGCAGCTGTGCAACGCTTGCCTCTAAGTCTTCATCTAAAAAATGGGAATAATAATAGATCTATTTTAGGGTATTATTTTTAGACTTTGCAAGCCTACCTTCTATTTACCCCTTCACTGAGCCCAGATGAAGTTTTAGAAAGCCTAAAAATCAGTGCAGAGGCCAGACTCACTACCTTTCTCATTAAACCATGAACTGTGCTCCAACAAGGCCAATACTGTGTCTATCTTGATCACCACAATGTGCCCAGCACAACAATTAGTGGGCATTCAATAAGAGTGTGTCGAATGAATGAATGAGTCATTTAATAATTAAATGAATGAGTGAGTTGTTTAATAAGTGTTTGTTGAACTAACATTAGTGGGAAAAGGCCTATCCATTCAATAACATGTTTATTGAATGCCAGGCTCCCCTGTTCTTATGTATGGTGAGGCAGAGGATACAGGTGAGACAAGGCATGTTCATGTGTTCTGGCCAGAACAGCACCTTGAGTTGGAGCCTAAATCCAACTCCATAGCACTTGGGAAGTAAAAGGAATCTTCTAGACAAAAACAGTCTGTAACTCGTTTCCCATCCTTTCCCCACCACCTCCCTGACAGAGTGAGTGCTGTAATTCACTAAGAAGGCTGGTTCCTTTTTTTGTCCACTTCAGTAATCTGGAGTGAAGAGGGAGCCTGCTAACATTAAACTTGTATTACAAAACTCACTTAAGCATTAGTTATTAAGAAGTCCTTAGCTTACCACTTTGGAGATTCCAATAGTCTTACTGAATGGGATATAAGGAAACCTGGGACTTTGAAGAACTTTAGCTCTTTCAGGATGTCAGAAACACCAGCTTCAAGGGCCCAGGAGTGGAAAGTGGAAAAGCAGACGTAAGCAAGGATTCCATAACAATAGGAGAACAGTTGGGATATGTTTATTCAATTCTAAGGGCAAGCAATGGGACTTGTAGAAAGATTTCCATCATGGGTCCAGCATGGCTGGATGTGTTTGGAGAAATCACTCCGACTGCTGTATGGCAAAGGGACCGAAGTGCCAGCCTCCTTAGATGGGTTTCCATTTTTGGAAAACTTCCTGCCTATCCCACACTGGAAGCATGGCCCTGGGGCCTCTGCCTGTCTCTCGGTAACTGACCTTCAGCCTCTTCACAGGTGCTAAGGAGGGGATGGTGTGCTGAACCTGCTCTCAGGAGACACAGCCCTGGGTAGGTAGGGCTTATTCTGGTTTGAGAAAGTCACATGTGAAGTATGTTACCAGCCAGTACAGGGCCACAAGATTATAGACGAGTTAACTGGGAAAGGCAGGACCACACAGCTCAAGTTAGGGGACAGAGCTTTACGCCTGCGGGAACCTGACCCACAGCAGCATCCCCCACCTTGTCTAGCTTTTGGGGGGGGTCTGGGGAGGGGTGCATTGCCCAGCAGAACTTTCTCTGATGATAGGAATGTTCTCCATCTGCACTGTCCAGCGCGGTAGCCATAAGCTACACGTGGCTCCTGAGCACTTGAAATGTGACCGCTGCAATTAAGAAACTGAATTTTAAGTTTTATTTAAGTGTAATTAAGCTTTAAACACAGCCACATATGGCTAGTGGCTCTCATATTAGCACAAATCTAAGATGTGAGATCCTCGAAGACAATTCAATCAAATGTTGAGCACGTAGGAGATTTTTATAAGTGATTCTTTTTGTCGGGCCTGGAAGCTGTGTGGTATAGGGTTTTGATTTTGAACAGGGGCACAGTCAGACTTAGGGTTTAAATCCTGTCTGTACCACTGTGTTGGTCAGGGTATGCTTATTACTTTATCACATATTACTCATATTTCAGCAGCTTAACATAATAAAAGTTTATTTTTTTGCAGATTTCACAGTCCAAAGAAGGTTCGGGGGGGGGGTCTCTGTTTCACATAGTCATCCAGGAGCCAGGCTCCTTTCTTCCCTTCTTCTAAGCCCTTGAAATTCTCCCCATTCAGCCAATGAATAAAGAAAGAAAGAACCTGCCAGATTTCCCTGAATGTTTTTTATGGGACCTGCCTATATTACCTTGCCAGAACTTCGTCAGACGACCAAATCTAACTACAAGAGAACCTGGGGGGTGTAATCTAACTGTGTTCATGGAAGAGAGAAAATGAATTTGAGGAGCAGCTAGTCAATCTCTGTCACTCTAGCTGTGTGGCCTTAGGTCTTCATTTTCTTATGTGTAAAATAGAAGTAAAGTAAGAATTGATGAAAGCTAAATGAAGCAATGCATGTGAGAACAGTAAATCCAGGTAGGATGCATGACTATGCCTTTGACCTCCCTGCTTGGGCCTCATCATGGCAGTTGGGCAGCATCCTTGCTGACACAAAAACTTGCACATGGAAGCACCACTCCCAGGCATTTTATGGGTGCCGTTTTCTACCCAAGGAACAGGACAGACTTTGGACAGCATTCGGTAAGCCCTTGAGAACTTACATGCCTAAACCAGGGACCATTCCTGGGCACAGATGTAGGTACTGGCCAAACATTCAATGTTCTTAGCATCCTGTGGGGAGGGAAAAAGGACTTCTCATCTAAAGAGATGGATTTTGTTGGCCATAACAAGCATACAGTTACTGAAATATTTACAGATGAAATCATATTTGGAATTTGCTTCAAAATTATGGAAGCTAGAAGGAGTGTGTGAGTATAGATAAAAAATGATTGGCCAGTATCCAGAACACTAAATGATTGGTTCATAGGAAATGTGCTACACAATTCTCTCATCATTTGTACATGTTTGAAATTTTCCATAATAAAGAATTTTTTTTTTTTTTTTGAGACAGAGTCTCACTTTGTTGCCCTTGGTAGAATGCTGTGGCATCAAACTCTTAGGCTTGAGTGATCCTTTTGCCTTAGCCTCCTGAGTAGCTGGGATTATAGGCACCCCACACAATGCCTGGCTGTTTTTAGAAATGGGGGTCTCTTGCTCAGGCTAGTTCTCAAACTCCTGAGCTCAAGCAATGCTGCTTTGGCCTCCCAGAGTGCATTACAGGCATGAGCCCTGCACCCAGCCTAATAAAAAATGTTTAAGAGCCGTGAGAATCCATCTTTAAATAGGATTTTATAGAGAAGTCTAGAAACCTTTTACAATTTTGCATTTTGGGGACCAAAGTTAGACTGTCTTTCTTTACTTACTGACTCAATAAAGCATCGGGTCTCTCACAAACCCAGTAAGGCAAAAACACCCAACTCCACCCTGGAGTTCTTAAGAAAAAAAGGCACTTGAGTATGAGTTTGATAGATGTACCATATTGGAAGGGGCCTTGGCTTGGTGATCATGACCTGTCCCTGTTTACCAAAAAGAGGTTGGTACATAAATTTGTGGTCAAATTCCCTTATTATGACGGTTTCAAAAGCTGGATTTTGAAAATATAACTTGATTTCTAGATATAGAGTTTAGAAATGGCCCACCTTGTTGCTCATAATTGCATCAATAGGATCAGTTTTATGAGTAGACAGGCCTTGGTGGAGTCAGAAATAGCTCCTGGGCCCCACAAACTTTCTGTTACTCTGATGAACACCTGAAATCCCATCCACTCTATTTCATTGTCTTGGCTTAAGGTTTCTTCTGTTAAATTGGAAATTACCTATGGGTGGGGTAGTCACTTACACATTAGTTTAAATTATTTTATCAGTTCTCACTGATGATTAGGGACTATCAATGGGGAGAAATGGGACCTTGAAGCTCAAGGCTGCAGAAATGGGGTTCTGCAGAATGGAGAGAGTAACTAATTGAAAAAAAGTATCTAGGGACAGACTTCTCTGATTTCACGTATTTCCCAATGTGCAACAAAAGTAATGTTCACATGGGAAAAACTTGGATGACCTGTCTAAACTTCTTCACAAACAAGCACTATTTATAAAGCTGTGCCTAAGATTTAAAGGAGTTTGTTTCAGACATGTGTAGACTCAGTTGTGATTATTATATATTATGTTACAACATCAGCCAATATTTTTATTCATCATTGCCCATGGGACATGTTATATGCTTTATCTAACTCAGTCCTCATGAATCCTATGAGTCAATGCCATGACTATCACCCATGTGAGGCATCTGAGCATTACAGAAGTAAACTAGCTTGCCTAAAGTCATTCAGCTGGTAAATGACATAGCCAAGATTGAAGCCATTTTGTCCAAAACTCATGTTCTTTCCACCAAAGCTCAACTTCTCTAGATTTGCTGATGTGGTTGTCATACAATTTTATACTTAACGTCCAGCAGCCTTTGGTCGTGACATCTCCTTGAGCCATGCTAGGGTCTTTGGCCAATGGGTGGTTGACTGCTCTGCATACTGGTTTTATGGTGAATAGTCACAGCTGCAGGTAACTAGAAACATTTCAGGATGACCCTGGCTGTGTCCATGGAGGTGATTCAGGGTATGTAATTGACATTCTGCCAGGAAGGAAAGAAAAGAGTTCCCTGAAAACCAATCTGGTTCAAGAGAAGAAGCCTGGACAGGTCTCTGCAGGTGGCATCAAGAACTGAGGCTCACTTTGTAGATCAGAAAAGCCTTTCCTTCCCTCCTCACTGGTAGAGGGGCGCTCTGGAGCTCTTTTCATCTAGAATTAGCCAAAAATTGAACACCCTCATCCTTTCTCTGTCCTGATGCTAGAGCTTAAGATCAGTAAGATAGGACTTGGAGACTGACCAGTTGACAAATTTATCACATAATCTCAGCTACACACCATCAGGGGAACCATGTGAATTAAAGTGAAAATAAATTCATAATGCAAATGTATTGAGTATCTCTAATGTGCCAGGAACTGAGCTAGGATTCCGAAATAGCTAAGACAATGGTCCTTGCTTTAAACAACTTACAGAGAGGAATATTAACATGCAGACAACTGAGACCAAGCAGGTCACAAGAGCCATATCTGAGTTACGCGGGAAAGACAGTGGAAGCCCAAAGTGGGGAGCGCTTAGTTCATCCTGGGGTGTAGGGAAGGACTTGACCAATACTTTTTTTTTGTCATCCTTGGTAGAGTGCTGTGGCGTCACAGCTCACAGCAACCTCCTGGGCTTAGGCGATTCTCTTGCCTCAGCCTCCCCAGTAGCTGGGACTACAGGTGCCTGCCACAATGCCTGGCTGTTTTTTGGTTGCAATTTGGCTGGAGCAGGGTTTGAACCCTCCACCCTCAGTACATGGGGCCGGTGCCCTACTCACTGAGCCACAGGTGCAGCCCTTAACCAATACTTCTTATGTGATCTTTGTGCTGGGTATTTGAGGCTAATGGAAATTTGCCCAGAAGACAAAAGAACCAGGAAGTGAAGAGGGCATTTCTGAAAGAGAGTACAGCATTATAAAAGGGCACCAAGATGTAAGAGGATGAGATTTTTGTCAGGCAGTGGAGAAAAGGTCTATGTGTTGGAAAGAAAGAGGTGAGTGAGTGGGAAAAGTTATGGCCGGAAAGAAGCAAGGGAGATGAAATGATGGGAACAGGGTGTTTTAGAGGAAACAATTGCAGAAGGGTGAAGGAGGGTGGTGAGATGAAGCATAAAGGTGCCTGTGTACAAAGGTATGAGATGGACGGTGGATAGTCACAGGGTCAGGGAGAGCTCAGGAAGAATTCAGAAGCATCTGAGTGAACCTGAACCCCCAGGTTTGCCTAAACTCTCCAGGGGAAAAGGCAGATAGGAAGGAGCTAGCAGTGGAAAATAAAGGTCAGCTATGTGCCCTAACAGCTATATGCCCAGGCTTCACCCACCCTTATCCAAATTTCCTAGCAAGAAACTAAACAAATGATTAAGACTTCTTTTTCCTCCCAGTACCCAACTCCCCTTCTCATATTTACTTTCCTTGTTTTCTTCCCTCTTTTTCCTTCTCTGGCCCTTACCTCAAAGAAAAGTCTCCATAAGCAGACCCCCCCCACCCCGCCCCTGGGCTGTGCTTCAGCTGTCATGGGGTCAGGCTGGGCTAAGGTCCACCGGAAGGGCTCACTTTCAGAAGCTCCACTGCAGCCCAGCAAGGCTGCAGGCTTCTCATTCGCCATAACCAGCCTGGACACACGGCCTTCCCTTCACCTTCAACCCTACGGAGGCCAAACACAGGAGAGGCCAAGAAAGCCAGGTCAAGAGTGGCCCGGGACAGAATGAGAAGGCCCTTCTACTGTATTCTCAGAAGAAGGAAAAACCAGCATCCTGGGATTGTGGCAAGTGGCAAAAGGGAGAGTTCAGAGCTTCACTCCAGTTGTGCATCCTCACATCTCTCTGGACTGTCCCTCTCAACCAACCACCATCAGTTTTCCCTCCATAAAATGGTGTTAATATCTATAGTGCAGGATCTCTAAAGATCTAGCAAGGAGCCCAGCGTACAATAGCTCCTCCACTTAAGGGTGAAATGCTAAGCTTGACACAGTCCAAAGACCTGCAGTGTTGCTTTGGACAGCCTTCCTCTTCTCACTCCCCCACAACTTCCCTTCCTGCTGGTGGCTTCCTGGGTCCCCATCGTTTTTCCTTATGCGCTCATGAACTGAGGTGAAATGAACTCTGACAGCAGCTGAGTAAGTGCTCATATGCCCAGTGGTGGGAGTAAGGATGGGAGGCAATGACAGGGTCAAAATGAGAGGACCCCAGGCCCCAGGGGAGACTCAAGAGAAATGAGGAGCCTCCCCTCCTGGCCCCATGCAGGAGCTGCACTTTCATAAAGCCTTACTGTATGTGGTTGGGTAGATAAGGGTGGCTGGGGCCATATGGAGAGGGAAGGTCCCAGGACTTACTGCTCCAGCAAGAAATTGGCCCCCAGGAAATGCCACATGGTTAAGCCCTTCCTCACCTCCATCCCTAGAATCTTCCTTTATTCCTTCACCAGAAGCCCCTTTTCTGGGGTTTAGAAAATTAGCTATCTGAACAAGGTGAATTTGACTCATTGTGGGCTGGGGCGCGCGCATGTGTGTGTGGTCTGTGTTCAATCCAGCAGTTCTGCATTCCTCCTGAATGCACCATTCCTACCTCTAACAATTACCAACAACAACAATTATATTGTTCTTCCCATGTTTCGGGAACTGTTCTAAAGACTTTTATCTGTGAAAGTTCATTGAATCTTCACCACAGTCCTATCGGGTAGATGGTATTATTTATTGCCATTTTAGAGATGAGAAAATCATGGCACAGAGTGGCTAAGTAGCTTCCCCAAGGTCACGCAGCTAGTTAACAGCAGAGGCAGGTTCAAACCCGAACAGTCTGACCTCAAAGTGATGCTTTTTACCTCCAAGGTACATAGCACCCTAAATGCAGAAAGCCTACAACCGGCAGAGGAATAGCCCCACCCCCAAATTCCTGCCCCAGTATGGGGCAGATTGCTGAAGTAGGACAGCTACAAGAAGTGAGGGTGGGAGTGACCTTAAAGGAGACTCTGAGAGGCTGCTTCAAAGAACCAGCCCTCAAAGAACCAACCCGAGCACAGCAGCCCTGGGAAGCAGCCACGCAGACACACCAGCCTGGCATGTCAGCAAAGAGGTGGCCGACTTTGAGCTCTGCTGCCTTTTACACTCACAGTGCACACGGTGACAAGCTCTGCAAATAGCGGCCAGAGCCACGGGACTGAAGAAGAATCCTCATGTGTGCACAGCTTGGAAAGGACACACACACAGAGAAAGAATAGTCATCCATAGGAGCACTGTCTTTAAATAGAAAAGATAGCCTGAAATACACCCTGAGCTTGCGGTGCTCACACACACAGACACACACGGCCAGGGCCAGCAGAGTGACTGAACAAATGCCTTGTCTGTGCTGGTGGCAAGGGGAGGAAATCTAGTGCCCTGGCAGCTCCTGACTTTCAGTTCCTATTTAAAATGTCTGAATTGGGAGCATCGACAAGCTCCCAAATTAGCTTTTTAAATAGAAGCTGAGAGTTAAAGGAAAAGCGGCCGTGTCATGGGGGAAAAGCAAGTGAAAATCCCGGCCAGGCTGGGCCAGAGGCAGAGAGGGGGAAGGGGAGGACAGGCTGTGCTGGGAGGGTGCCCTGGAAGGCTGGGAGGGGACCGCTGGGAGGGATGGCACTCCTGGACTGAGCTGAGGACCTCCTTCCTTGCCATCACTTGGTCTGTCTTATTTTCCAGGTCACCTGGTTGTAGAAAAGGCTGCTAAACAGAAACCTCACTGGCCTCGACTAGAAATCCAACTCTTGCATACTTTCTGTGGCTCTTAAGACAGAAAGGAGAGAAGACTCTACAGCTACTTTGCTTCAGGGATGAGATAGGAGCCTGGGAGGAATGAGTGGGGACAAAGGGGAAGGGTCTGAACAAGTGTCCTCAACTGTCCCATCTGTTGACCTCTCCAGGGTAGAAACGATACCCTCCAGCTAACTGTCTCCCAAAGCCTCCAAGCTTTGAGGCAGACCCACCCCCTGAGCTACCTCTCAAGATGTAAAACAATGGAGGGAATGTACAGGCGTTCAGACCTGGGCAGAAATAAAATACTGGGTTTTAACTCTTCGAGCTGAACATGGGGTGGAGGACAGAAGGAAGTGCCCCTCCTGAGACCTCACCATTCAGCTCTAAAGTACCTTTTCCCAAGGGTCAGAGCAGCCGAGGTGTGTGGTTATGAGAAAATTAGCTCTTCCCCAGAGGGAAGGGAAGAGGGAGGTGGGAGCAATGCCAGGGCCTTCCCTGAATTCTTCCCCTGTCTGCCAGGGAGTGGCAGTGTTGTTAATCATTATTACTGTATGCAAATCCCACACAGCGCTGGGGCTCCTGGCAAATGCTAATAGAGCCCACGCCCACCTCTGCAAGGGCCAATTGTGCACAGGAGAGAGCGGTGTGAGTGCACGCCGGGCTCCCAAGCTGCCAGGCGCCCACAACTGTTCAGACCACAATTACAACCCAGCACCCCTTAATCTGGAACAGGGTCGAGGGGTTCTCACAAGGCAGAAGCTCCGTTCGGGACAGAGAGAGGTCCTTTTCCAGCCAGGGATCAGACCTAGAACAGCCCTTTCAAGTACACCCTCACGGTCATCGCACACTTCGCATTTCTCTACGTCTCTGTCTGGGCATGCACCTCTCCACCCCCAGAACTGTGTTCCTACATGCCAAGCGTTCGCGTCCCCGCGGAGGCCCGGAGCTGTCTCGCCTCCTAAGCGCGAGGCCGCGATCCGGGATTCCAAGCACAGAGGCTGAAGACACCGGGAAAGGCGGAGCCGCCCTCTAGCCCAGCGGCAGGGACTGCGCCCTCCCAAAGCGGCGGCCCTGGGGGTGGGAATCCGGGCCGGACACCCAGCCTTGTGGGCACATGCATACTTCCCATTCCTCATCCTGGGCTGACTAGACACAGCGCAGTAGGGCCCCATGCACTTCAGGGAAGGATCGCGCGACTGGGCCACCTCCAGGAGGAAGGGGACTAGCTCGCTCGGGTGTGAGAGTTCACGCTCCCAAGTCCAGACTCTCTCCGTCCTGGAACTGGGAACGTGTGGCGGGACAGGAGAGCGAATCCCCACCTTCCGATGGTGCTCTCGCCAGCTCACAAGAAAACGGCTCTTACGCTACGTAACGGCAGTATGTTCTCCCCCCCCCCCCCCCGAGACCTCTCCAGCCTTGGCGCACAGAGCTAAGCCTGGGGCAAGCCGGGAAGCTTGCGCTGCAGCGGCGGGCTCCACCTTCCTAGGTGGCCGGGCTTGGCTTCAAGCCGTGCTGCAGCCGGGTGGACAGTCGGTAAGAAAGAAACACCCAGTTAGGTGCACACACCCCACGCGCGCACACGCTGGCACTCCCTGCCACCTCTTCCCAGGTCCCCATCCACAGACGCCCCCAAACTGGCGCTCACAACTCACTCCCCGCTCCTACCCGACCCAAGCCAAGCTCACCTTGCCACGCTCCCCCCGTGCCCACCCTCGCCGGCACAGGCTCTCACACCCGCGTCGGTACACTCCACCACCTCCAGGCACACCCTAGGATTCCTCCACTCGCCCGAGTAGACGCACCAGGCTCTGCCTTCCCTCCCCACCCCCCGCTCACGCGCGCGCCCCCCTCTCTCTCCCTCTCTCACACACACACAGACACACACTCACATACACCCTCGCGCGCGGAGTCACTCCCCCTCGCACGCCCTCGCCCCGGGCACCCTCCCGCGGCGAGACTCCGGGTCCTCCTCCTCTCTCGCTCCGCTGCCTGGCGACTAGGCGCTCTCTGGCCCGGCCTGGGGCCGCTCGGCCCGCGGGGATCGGTAGGGAGCGGAGGGCGCAGCCTCGCCGCCTCCCCCGGACTCTGCTCTCCGCCCCACCCGCGCCGCGCCCCCACAGCCTTCCACCTCGGGAGGGGACCTCGGGAGAGGCAGCCCCCGGCCGGCCGGGCTCCGGTCCGCGCGGCGCCGCCAGCGGCGGGGGCAGGGAGCGAGCGAGGGAGCCCGCGAGCCCGCGAGCGGAGCGGCGAGGCGGGGAGGGGACGCGCTGCCGAGCCGGGGCTGGAGCGGCGCGGCGGTGGCGGCGGCTGTGGCGGGGGAGGGAGGGCTCCACGGACGGACGCACGAACCGATCGAGCGAGGGAGGGAGAGAGCGAGACTTCGCCCGCGAAGAGGAGCCGCGCAAGCGGCGGCTGCTGGTTGCTTCCCCGCGCGGCTGGGCGCTCGGCGCCTCCGCGGCCCCCGGTTCCCGGCCGCAGCTCCCTCGCGCGCGCGGGGCGCGGGGCCCGGGCTTGCTTCGCCGAAGGTAAGAGGGACGCGACCGAGCCTTCTGGAGCCAGGAAGTGCGAGGAGCGCTGCTCCCACGCCTGTTGCTCCGGCTGCCCACGCGGCACCCTCCCACTCCCGCGCCCGGGTAGGTGGGCACCCGGGCGCCGGAAAGATTGGGGGTGGGGCGCGTGCCGTGGGGGAGCAGGCAGCCGGCCTGGGGGCGTCGGTTCCCCCGGGCTGTGGAGCCACCTTCGGGCAGCAAGGCGCCGTGAGGTTTGGGGGTGGGGTGTGAACCTCTGCCCTCTTTCCATTGGCCTTCCTTCCCTCGGCGGGTGCCGGAGACAAGTGGCGAAGGCTTGCTGGGTCCTGGCTCTGTGTGAGGGGGAGAAGGAGAGAAATGGCTGAGAGTGGAAACCAGGAGCGGTTTGGGGCGCTTCGCAAAGTTCTCCGGCCCCGTGAGCCCGCGATGTGCCTTCTAAAGGCCGGGGGTCAGTCGGTCTGGTACTGCCCGACGCCGCTTCCAGCCTGAGAGCACTGGGAAAGGTCTCTACGTTACACCAAGGACCATTGTTGTCCCGGGGAGTGGAGTTCAAAAGATTCACTTTGGAGGTGTTTACACTGGGGGTAGGGGACGGAAGGGGCTGGGCAGAGAAGTTACCTGGAATCAACCAAATTCCTGTGCTTGCTTAGTGTTGATATTTGAATTGGGTCCAAGATGTTCTGCTTTTATCTCGGGCAGCTCTGATATATTAGCAACAGGCAAAGGTTCCAGACAAGGAATTCTTACAGCAAGGAAAAGCTTCCGTGTATTTAAGAGAAAGCGTCTAAACTTTCTCTGGGTCCTAGGCACAGTGCGATCTGCTTGTAAGACCGGGCAAGCGTTGCTGTATTTTGCATGAATGTACGTGATGCTTAAATTTATGTCTTGTTTACTGTTACTTCAAGGGAACCTGGACGGTTAATGTCTGTAGAAAGGGCTCCTGGGCGTACATGAATTCAGTGCAAAGCATGTGTACATTTCCCCATGTGGACATGTTGGCACACGGAAGGAAATTGATGTGTTTGTTTTTCCTTGTCGCTACTTGAATGCAACAAAATGCAAGTACACAAGGGACCCCCAGAGGAAGAAAGATTAGTAGCTTGTTCCGTTTTGCTGTTGAGGAGGCTGGAGAAAAAAAGAGTTCAGGAAAGTGCCCTGGCCAGCCGAAGAGTGGCACTGTCAGAGAAGAGGATCCATATGTAAGTTCCAGGCCTATGCCCCAAGGATCCCCAATCTGGTTGACCATGTCAGTCTGGTGCCTACCTATCCAAATCTTATGAACACAGCAGCAACCCTCTGGCTGATGGACACACTCCCCTGTCCCCAGACTGGCCCCATTCTGGATTAAGGGACGTGATGTAAGATTGTGTAAAGTAAGTTCCCAGAGACTGTCCACTGAGGTCGTTGAAGGGCAGGCTGGTGACATGGTATTTTTGCTACCTTGTGCCTGTTCTCAGCTAGGTATCAACCCCTAGGACAAGCTATCTGGTTGCTCTGCCCACTTTTGGCCCTCTACCTCCAAAACAGAAGCTGCTTAATGGGGCAGCTGACTTTTTAGAGCAGGCGGGAAATGTGTTTCCCTTTCCAGGATTTTCTACCTTTTTCATTTTCAGAGATCACCTGTTTTAAATCTTTCTTTTCCAGCCTGCCCCCCCCCATCTTTCCCACTGTCAAACTCTTCTGCCAAAAACAAAAATAGCTTCAGATTTTTCATTTGTAAGGCGTCCACGTCCTAGTAAAACCTTGGCATTTGAGGCATGTGCAGTGCCATTGGCTGGAAATGGGGCCGCTCTGTTGTGCCTGTTGCAAGAATTCATACCCTGGCCGGCTCCAGGAGGTGAGTGCTGCGGGATGAGCCGTGGAGAAGCCCTAGATGAGCCGGGTCGTACCTGCAGGTTGTGTGTCAGGTACGGCCAGTATGGCCTTGGGCATGGTATCGGCGGTACACTTGTCCTTCCAGTCCAAAGACACACTTATATGTACATGGAGAGAAAGAAAAAGAGAGAGGGAGGGAAGGAGAAAGAGAAAAAGAGAGAAGTAGCAGCAGTGGGGTAATTGCTCTTTTTTAGGTACTTCTTATCAGGGGGATAGATTCTGAGCCTCTAACTCAGCCTGGTGTTTGCCTGGCCTCTTTAAGATTATCCTGGTTCTTAAGCGATAGGATAAAGGTTTGGCCTTAGGACCAGAGGCTTTTATGACATATAGGGAGGGGTTAATTTTTCCTTCCCCTGAGCTCTCAACTATTCGTCTGAAAACTGTTGTAAAATACTCATGGGGGGGGAGGAGATTGGTGGGGGGTAGAGAGGGTAGCATGACAGGGGCAGGTACTTGGCATTAGGCTTGAAGTCAGGGTGGAACAGCACTGGGAGAATGGAAGGGGTGGCATTTTCTCAGAGGATAGAGCTGTATTCCTGACCAAATACAGGGTTACACAGGGTACCTTTTGATTCAGTGGACTCTTACTCTTTGCCAGTTGGACCCCCTCAACATCCTGCCTCTCTGATCTTCAGTCTGGGATAAAGCAGGGATGTTAAGGGTCAGAAGTCCAAGGCTCAGAGTTTGGGAGCCTGATGCCCTTTACTCTCCAGGAGCACAGCAGGGGTCTTAGGGGTGGTCTAGACCTTGGATTGGCTTAGGTTCTGAGTGATGCAAGTTGCATGCCCAGTCTCATCAAGAATTCCCAGAACTCCCTTTGCTAAGATGAGGCTCTGGTTAGCTCCATCCTCACAGCAACAAGCCCAGATTCTCTGCTTCTCTCTTTGCATGGGCAAGTGTGATGAAGAGGTCACAGTGAGACTTGAGCTGTAGCCTTGATGTCCTGGATCTAGATAAATCAGGGATTATTTGAACCAAATGGTCCCTTGTGACTTTCTTATCCAATTCTGTTATTTTATAGATAAAGAGACTCTGAGGCCCAGTGGGTGACAGTGGCTCGCTTTCACAAATTCAGGATAGAACTGAAACTGGAATGCAAGGCCCCATGAGCCCTTGCTGTTTGCTGCCTGGGGAAGGCAGGGAGGGGAATCTCTCATCCTTCTGTCTTCTGCGGGGAACATCAGCATTTGGCTACACCTGAATCAGGAAAGACATTTGGCAGTGAGTAGATCGATGGTCTATTTGAAAATTGTCAAATCCTATATACATGTAAAGATTAGCAGCCTTGAAGGCAACTTTTGGAGACTTGGTCTCCTACCTGTAATCTGTGGGCAGACATGACTACATTGCAGAATTTTTGTGGGAATAAATTAAATGTTGTGATACAAGTGCCTAGGACAGTGTCCAGAGCATTGTCAGTGATCTACAAATATTAACGAAGTCTGGATTGGAATAATCTGTAATCAGGGTTTAAATTGTGGGCTTGCTTCTCAAATATCCCTTGTCCTTTAGAAAACGAGCTAAGTATATGCTAAGGAACTACAAAGTTTCCTTGTCCTAAAGCAAGTACAGTTAGCTAAAAGGATAAATTCATTGAAGAAAGATACAAAATGCCAGATGTATTCCTGAATCTTCTGTCAGCGGCAGGTGGATTACCCACTGCCACGGATGAATGATCCCCATTCTTTCATTAACTCCCTCAGTTCCCATAAGAAAGAGTTCATCAAGTTTGTACAGTTTTTCTATTCTCTGAGTGGTGACACTTATGGGAATTGTCATTGTCATTCCTGTTGTCTTTAGTAGTATCTGAACCAATCTCCCTTTATTAGGAAGAGGAGGGATCTGTGAAAATTCTCCTTAACATGCATATGGGGAAACTGAGGTAGAGATTGGCTCCTTGAAAAAACCTGTCTGAGAATACATCAAATCCGATACTCGCACTAGAATTGGATTCTTTAGATTCTGATCTATCTTGCAAATTTACTGTTTGGAGAGAGAACTCCTACCCTTAACAACCCCTGAAATATTATACATTAGAAAGGCATAGAGTAAAATTGATGGAATACAAATGTTGTCTGTAAAACCAAGGTTCTCAGCTTGAGTACCTACTGGTACAGTGCCCTATGCTACCTCCTGGGTTGTGATATGAAAATTGAGGCATTGTGGCCTTTCCCCTTAAAGACTTTAGTGTGGGATACGGGAAGTGGGGAAGTGGCTGTACCCTTGAACTCTACATTAAGACTGCCTGGGTTTAAATTGTTCTGCCTACTTATACATCCTTTAGACAATAATTATAACTTCGTGTGCTTCAACTTTCTTTTATAGGCAAAATGAGGCCTACAGTGGTATCTACCCTACAGGGTTGCTGGTGTCAAGGTTGCTTACCGATCCACATAAGCTTGTGATACTGTGCCTGGCACACAGTCAGCACTCAGCCGACTCAGGTGGAATCCCTGTTCTACACTTTTGGGTTATCAGACTGCTACATTTCAGTAAGCTTTAGCTTCCTTATTTATCGTATGGGAGACACAGTAGGTCCTTCCTGGGGTTGCTGTGAGGATTATATGAGATATGCCACTGGAGACAGCCTAATGCCATGCATAGAGTCAATGCTCAATTATCGTTAGCCATTATTAATAATAAGACAAGTATAAAGTATCTGTAATCCTGGCTTGGAGGAGGTAGGTGCTGAACAAAATGCTGAGTGTGCAAAGGAAGGGGGGAATTTCATAGTGGGGAGAGGAGGAGCATCACAAAGAGTGATGACTGGTAGGGTTCTCACAGCAGGGAGAAGCGTTTGAATATTCCCACCAGCAGGAGGAGTGGTCCAGAGACAGACTTCCCCAGGGTCTTGCTAGGATGGGTGCTTGGACCACTGGACTGGAATTTGAAGCCAGGATCTATTTGTGGAAATGCTAGCATGCTGGGTCAAAGAGTTTGGACTTTATATTGTAGGCTGTGGGGTAAAACACAGGTAGACTGTTGCTTTAGGGAGTTTACTCTGAACACAACGGATTTCAGGGGAATAGGAGTAAGGAGGTGACAGTGAGAGTGAATCTGGGTCTTCATGATAGCTACTGTCATTAGGAAGCCCCTCTTCATTAAGAGCTATTATCTCATTATTCAGCAGCTTTTTGGAGAAAGATGGTCAAGGTGTGCGGCCTGTGATTAGGGGTGCCATGAGCAAAAGATGAGCAGCTTTTTGCAAGGAGGTGGGTCCTATTTAAACTTGTCCAGCTTTAGAGACATCCAAGTAGGAAAGTCCAGCTCAGGAGTGAGAGGAGGTAGAGATCTGAACAACCTACAAGAACTGGGAGTCAGGAAAAGATGAGGCAGGTTTATAGGCAGAAATGAAGATCAAATCCCACTACAAGTCTTTGTGTAACAACAAAAGAATTTCCCTCCAAACGCTCACCTCTGCCTTGTTTACTTAAACGTAAGTGTTGAAACAACCGAATCCCATGGGTCTAAATAATCCTGAGTTAGGATTTGTTCTGTGTGATCAGTTTAGGTTCAGTGGAGATGAATGTGCCAACCCCGAGCAATTTCCCATCGCTGTTACGTGTGTTTCTGTGTCACCACATGCCTTCCCACAGATGGTATACATTTGGGGACTGCAGAGTCATTTCACTATCATCTTTAAAAAGCCAGATTTGGGAAGGTAAATCTGTTTCCCAAAGCCAAATATAATTCTCCATGTCACTGTTCCCTCCATCCAGGCAGGTGATGGAGAACTGTGTACACGGTGTGGTTCCGAGAGGTGTGGGTGAAGGGACAAGGTGTCCCAGCGCTGGAAAAAAATCTCTGAGGGTGGAATGGGGGCCAGGTGAGAGAGGCTGGCATGGGAAGGAGTATTGTTATATAACCCGAGGGAAATATAGAGGGTGGGCAGATGGAGACAGGAGGCGAAGAATCTAGGGATGGCAGTGAACGCAAATCAGCTTCCTCTGGGGGAGAGGGACAAGGCATGGAAGTCAGGTGAACCAGAAAGCCAAGACGCCCTTCTCAGGGTGGGAAAAGATTCCTTGCTCCGCCTGACAACCATTCCCATGCCTTTCCATCGTGGTCCTGAGGGGTGAAATTGGACATCAGGTTGTGAAGGCAAGGAGTGGGGTAGTGTCCCACATAGTATCATTCCACTAGGGACAGCCTTCTCCATAGGAATTGGGGAGAGAGCTCCCCCAAGCCCTGGGCCCACCAGGGTCACCTGCCATCTCAGAGAATCTTCTAGATGTGGGCAGCCCTAGCCTCCTCCTCACCGAGGAGGGGTAGACAGAACGTGTGTACCTGATCTCCTGCATCTAGACCCCATTGCTGATTACCCTGGTGGGTGAAGAGTGAAATAAAAATTAGCATGTTTATCCCACTTTTAAATTCATTTAATGAGAACTCATTTACCCTCTCCCAATTTAAATTCATAATAACGCCATAACCTTTCAAAGCTGATTATTACCCAAGTCTTCCCAGATCTTCCTGCTAAAAGAGTCCTTTCCTCCAAATGCTCCTGAGCCCTCTTGGAACTTGACAGTTGGTCAGGCAGTCGGAAACATCTGGCCGTCCTACCCTGCTTGCTGCACTGCCCGCCCTAGGAGCCTCCCCTACCAGGAGGACGGAGAAGCATCACGCCTGTCTCTGCCGCCGCGATTTCAGTTTGCCTTGGAGAGTTTTGCTGTTATACTCGCCAATGACCCCTTCCCCGTGTCCCATTTCTTTCCTGTGAGTCGATGTAGGCTCACCCCTTCTCTCTGCTCTCTCCTCCCATCTCCCAGGGGTCGCTGAACTAACTCCAAGCTGGTGTGCAAAGTGTCCGCACAGCTGCCGGCCCAGGAGCTGGAGTGGCCATGGCGGCCGGAGTCGCAGCCTGGCTGCCCTTCGCCCGGGCCGCGGCCATCGGGTGGATGCCGGTGGCCAACTGCCCCATGCCCCTAGCCCCGGCCGACAAGAACAAGCGGCAGGATGAGCTGATTGTCCTCAACGTGAGCGGGCGGAGGTTCCAGACCTGGAGGACCACGCTGGAGCGCTACCCGGACACGCTGCTGGGCAGCACGGAGAAGGAGTTCTTCTTCAACGAGGACACCAAGGAGTACTTCTTCGACCGCGACCCCGAGGTGTTCCGCTGCGTGCTCAACTTCTACCGCACGGGAAAGCTGCACTACCCGCGCTACGAGTGCATCTCGGCCTACGACGACGAGCTGGCCTTCTACGGCATCCTCCCCGAGATCATCGGCGACTGCTGCTACGAGGAGTACAAAGACCGCAAGAGGGAGAACGCCGAGCGCCTCATGGACGACAACGACTCGGAGAACAACCAGGAGTCCATGCCCTCGCTCAGCTTCCGCCAGACCATGTGGCGGGCCTTCGAGAACCCGCACACCAGCACCCTGGCCCTGGTCTTCTACTACGTGACTGGCTTCTTCATCGCCGTCTCGGTCATCACCAACGTGGTGGAGACGGTGCCCTGCGGCACGGTCCCGGGCAGCAAGGAGCTGCCGTGCGGGGAGCGCTACTCGGTGGCCTTCTTCTGCCTGGACACCGCCTGCGTCATGATCTTCACGGTGGAGTACCTGCTCCGGCTCTTCGCCGCGCCCAGCCGCTACCGCTTCATCCGCAGCGTGATGAGCATCATCGACGTGGTGGCCATCATGCCCTACTACATCGGCCTGGTCATGACCGACAACGAGGACGTGTCGGGGGCCTTTGTCACGCTCCGCGTCTTCCGCGTCTTCAGGATCTTCAAGTTCTCCCGCCACTCGCAGGGCTTGCGGATCCTGGGCTACACGCTGAAGAGCTGCGCCTCTGAACTCGGCTTCCTCCTCTTCTCCCTCACCATGGCCATCATCATCTTTGCCACGGTGATGTTTTATGCCGAGAAGGGCTCCTCGGCCAGCAAGTTCACGAGCATCCCTGCCTCTTTTTGGTACACCATTGTCACCATGACCACACTGGGGTAAGTCGGCGCTGCTGGACTACACGAGGACAGAGGTTGGCGCGCCCGGGAAGCTTTTGGCCGTGTCAGGCTTGGGGACAGGAGGAGGGGGTCCTTCACTCGGGTTGTGGGAACGCGGGGAGTTGGAGCGTCTGACCTGAGGGGTCTGTTTGGAGGTGGTAGCTTGCTCAGAATTGAGTTTTCTTTTTGAGGTGCGGCATGTATTTTATAGAATTTGGAAAAACTAAACCAGCACTTCTTATTTGAGCTTGGTGTTGTTTGTATGGAGATGCCTGGGGGAGGCGACCCCGTGCTGGTAGTGTTGGTTTTTCCATAGCACTGTGTGTGCTTATGGGGAAGGATAGAGTGCATCTGGGCATATGAGGGCTGCCACCAGAGGACAGGACATCGGGTGAGGATGAAGGGGGCTGGGAGAAGTCCCTCAAAAGTTACCAGAGGACACCAACAGCATGCTTTTTGGATCCTTGCTACATTTCTTCTTTCTAGTATATGTGCAGACTGTCTTCTCTTTTGCCTTACTTTGTTTTCCTGCTGCCACGGATGCTCAAAGGATCAGTAGCCCTGAGCATTCTCTGAGTGACTCTGAACTTGGGCTTTCTGCAAAGAGAGGCACCTGATTTGTTTTTTCTCACTAAAGGAGGAATAGTCCTGCTTTCTCAGCCCGAGTCAGTGATTGAATGACCCAGCCTGCCTGGGCTACTGTGCGATGGTCTGAATGGATCAAGTGGTCAGACACAGAAGCAGCAATATCATCAGAGGGAGAGACAGGTGCTCTGTGAGGTCACGGTGACTCCGTCTCTTCCTTCTCTCTGAAGTCCCCTCTCCAGCGGAGGTCACCGAAATGTATTTAAGGTGCCAGGATGTGAAGCTTTCCATCAGAGGAAGGGGCTCAGGAAGGAGATTACAGTCTGCACCCTAACAGGATTAGAGCCAGTAAAGGCAGCTTTACGGAGACATAGATTTGTTAGGGGTTTCTGCTTTAGCTGCTGGAAACTGTTGAGGCTAACGCAAAATCCCTCCACAATTCATATGGTAGGTTTATATTTGCTTAGGTCGGGAAGCGTTATATTGCTGATGGAGAATTCATGAAGCTTTTTATTTGGTCTTTGACAATTCAGTTGGTGGCATCCTGATGATTTGATTTTTCTCCTGGTCGAAACCCCATGCTGGTAGTGTTGGTTATGCCATAGCACTGCGTGTGCTTACAGGGAATTACCAAGTAGGTGACAGGACCTTTAAGAATGATTACATTTGTCATTATGCCACACACAAGAGGGAGGGAATAGCAGGGGGGAGAGCAAGGGTATCTCCATTCATTTGTGAGGGCCACATTTGATAGGGGCATTCCCTTTACTTCTTGTGTGACAGACCCATCCTGCTGCTTCCTCGCACTCCAGTGCACGTGCACACACACACACACACACACGCTTCAGACAGGTGCTCCCACAGAGTGGGGCAGAATGTTTGGTATTTGACCTTATATCTCTTGGCTTAGGTGGCAGATGTGAGGTTTGGGGCACAATGTGCTAAACTTGGTTGGGGAGCTGGTCGCTGTAGTGAGGACTCATCTTTATCCCTTCGAAGTTGACCTTGGCCATTCCTTTCACCTTCCTCAAGGGAATCTCACCCACGACCAGGCGCTACACCCCT
The DNA here is from genome assembly GCA_963573935.1 of Arctocebus calabarensis. Classification (NCBI taxonomy): domain Eukaryota; kingdom Metazoa; phylum Chordata; class Mammalia; order Primates; family Lorisidae; genus Arctocebus; species Arctocebus calabarensis. The sequence continues at coordinate 38,081 of CAUYON010065522.1, forward strand.
ACTGCTTGTCAAGCTCCTGATGTGGTTCTGAGTGTCTGGTGTCCTCAGGGATGCTTTGGGAGTGTCATAGGGAGAAAAACAGGGCCTGTTGATGGGAATCAGAGTTCAAATGGGATGTCTTCAGAGGAGATCAATGGCAACTTCACTGGCCTCCCGCCTGTTACTTTTTATTAGTAGTATAATAGCATATGATTGTCTACTATGTGTCAGCTGGTGCTAAGCACTTTGCATATATTATTTCTCTAAGTCTTCACAATAGCCACTCAAGGTAAGAAAAATTCTATCCCCTATGAAGATGCAGAAGGTGAGGCTCAGAGAAATTAAGGAAATTCCTATAGTTGCATAACCAAAACCAGTCCAACTGTCTCCAGTGCCCTTTCTTCTTTCACATTACTGCTCCATTTGTCCCCTTGCCATCAGAGTCCCTAGGTAGAAATTGGACCTTTTTATTATGGCCTCAGAGTATTATGTTCTATTCTAGCCATATTACTAGTGAAGAAAGCATCAGCCCAGTGAGTATTACATGTACTAGGTACCCAGAAATTTTATAAATAAAACATTTCCTTCTAGGCAATTTAAATATTGCCTTAGAAATTAATGGCTGCTTTCATAGCAAAATCTAATGTTTTACTGCTGCTGGGGAAATCACTGATATCCTTTGGCATTCACCCTATGGATCAAAGGTCAAGTCCAGCATCAGGAGTGGACAATCTTGGCTTCATATTTGCTTTCTTGGGGTTGGGGGTGGAGACAGCCTCTGCCAGAGAATGAAGGGAAGGATGTCTACACTGGGGAGAGGCAACTTCCTCACCCCATACCTGACAAAGAACAAGTTTGTTTTACCTTCTCCATGTGTTAAAATGATTGGCCCCTCCAAGAAGAATCAAATGGGCAAGAAAGGAAACCTTTAGCAGTGCCTTCCTTAAACTATATAAGCAATGAGAAAGCAGTCTGTTTCTTTCGCTCCACCCTGGATGGTATAGTTCATTGTTGGGTCAAGCTTTGACTTTGACCTGACCTGGCTGGCTATTGGCACCATTACCAGGCTCGTTACTTGGTTGTACATGGCAGGTGCCAGGAAGAATGCTTTTTAAAGGATGAACCAGTATGAATGGGGTACCTTCTCCATTTGCCTGGCCTGATATTGTTCTCAATCCCTTCTTGAACTATCTGTCATCTTTTGATGGTGGATCCAAGATTTGAGCCTGCAGCCCCTGCACTATGTGTGCTCTGCCCCAGTCTGAAGGGAGAGAGGAGGGAGGAGAGAAGTCTTTACTTGGTGTTAGATTAATCCCCTGTTCTGCTGTATAGACCTGTGGGAATCTTCTTGCCCTCACTGGAGGTCTTGCTGACTGAACCCTGGGAACCATTCCCTCTGCTCTGGCTGGTGCCTGTACTGACCACATATACTGGCTAGTTGTAGCCTTGCTCAACCATTGCAGAAAGCCCATCTTTTTCATACTCGACACTGGTATTTGAACCCTAAGTGGCCATGAATATTCTGTCTGCCATGGCCCAATTACTTCCAACAGCTCCCACCAAACACCTCCCTCTTCTTTTGTCCATACCCTTTTTGCCCTACTCCTTCCCCAAGTTCCTATCTCCAGTCTGGAGAATGACTGTCTTCAGCTCCTTTGTAAGACAGGGCTGGATACATGCTGAGAGCTGATATGCCAAGTGAAGGCGTTTGCTCTTCCTGGCTCAGTTTGGCATCTCTGCCTGCTTTTCCAACACCTCACTGATGAGTTACTCAGGTGTCCTCCAGGGAGGGATCTCCTGCAGCCAATTATTACTATTTATTTAATATCTCAAAATACCTTAAGCACAAAAGAACAATAACAGCCTATCTGCTGTCAGGACTTAAGGATGGCTTTCCTTTGTAGCCTCCTGTGACGGTGGGGAAGACCCCCCCCTCACTCTGCCCAGATTTCCCCTTGAGCCCCCTTGACAGTTGAGTTCCCTAATGCACCATCCAAGGATTAATTTCCGTCCTCATAATTGATGCTATAAATAAAATAAAACCCCAATTATCTCAGTTAACAGAGGTAAAGGATAACATACAACTCCTAATATTAAATAAAACCAACATAACTAGTTTGGGAATGTATCAGTTGATGTAAACTCTTTCAAAGCAGATTTTTCTTAATTTTATTTAGCTTTGCTTGGCATCATTATTGGCCTGGATTGCCTGAGCCAGTCAGTGGGAGAAGCTTGATGGGGTCGTGAGGAAGAGGGGAGCATGCAGGAGAAAAGTCTTCTAACCACTCATCCACAAGGGCTGTGGAGGGCCAGCTTTGGGCCTGGATGGGATGAGGCTGCTCTTGGATATCTTAAGGAAGGAGCGGTGTCTGTGCCTAATGAGTTAGCCCGCTCCTGCTGGTTGGCTCGGTTATGTAATTGACACCAGCAGCCTATCTGTCACCCTGTGCTCTGAGATGAGAGAGCTTTTGACAGTGTCCAAAAATCACTTTAATGAAAACAAAATCGATTTTTACTTCTTCCAAACACAAAGCCACCTCCAGGTGATTTGCATTTCCCTTTAAGACATAATCCTGGAAGAGGCCTGCCTAAGGTTCTGGGAGACCAAGGCCAGGAGACTGGGCCTGGAAGATCCATACAGGTACACTGTGGAGTGGGGTACTTGACCAGGCTTTCCCCAGTGTCAGAGTGGAGCCAGCCTGAGATCTATTGTATTAAAACTTCAATCCCTGACCTTCTGCCTGCTCCTTTACCCCCCGCCTCTGCAGCTCATCACCCCTCCTCTCAGTGCCCAGGTGCCTTGGCTGGACATTGGCTAACAGTGCCTGCCTGCATGAGGACTCTGATCCTAGGAGACAAGTGGATCTTTACTGGAAACAAGCTTATTGGAAACAAATGACCTCAAAATCTTTTCTTGGTTGGCATTTCTTAACTGACAGTCCTCTGAGGCTGAAATTCCCAAGAGAGGGGTTTCAGAACTGCATCCCAACAGGAATCTTCTCATTTGTTTAATAGTTATTGAATGCTTCTTGTATCCAAGTGGCAGGGCAGGATAAGTGTCTCTGAGAAGACAGAGGCACTATGATTGCAGCCAGTGCAAGGTACAGGTAGAACGAACTGAACGAGACTCAGTTTTCTTCCATTGAACTCAAACACTTTTCCTGATATTTCAGACTGCCCCTCACTCTGCTTCTGTGTCTGGCTGACTCCTGTCATCCTTTAAACTCAGCCCTACAAAAAACAAAATAAAACAAACAAAAAGAAAACCCTCAGCCCTATACCTCCTCCTCCAGGAGGCCCTCCTGAACCTCCAAAACCCCGCTCTTCCCTCCCATGGGAGCCCTTGCATTTTTCTGTCTTCTTGTTGCCATATTTTGTTAACTTCAGCTCTTTATGTGTCTTTCCCCCAAGATTTGAGCTCTTTGAGGGCAGATCTCTGTTCCAAAATCATTGTAGGATTTATGCCTAGAACAGGGCCTGATAGATTGTGGGCTTCAGTGAATATTTGTTCAATCAAAGAGGTTTGTGCCTCAGCCCACCCTGTTTCAGTTTTCTCATTTGATAACTATCTTCTGGTCGTGTGAGAACGGACAAACATGCTGTCCGGATGCTAGCCACATTGCCACATCAGACAGGGTATTTGTGGGCAGAGTGGAGACGGTGAGGCTAAGCAGGGCTTTCTGTAATTCTGACTTCAGCCTCAGCATAGCTTGGACGTCCTTGAAAGGGAAGTTTGCATCCGGCTGCATGTTGTTGTTTTTGGCCACTTGGTTATGCCTTCCCCACCCCCGGAGACTTGGGCCAAGGAGGAGCAGAAGGGGAGCCTCAGAAAAGCCCCCTACCCATGATGTTCCCCTCCACTTAATTATTTATTCAATAGATATTTATTGAGTGCTTCCCAGGTGCTGGGAGTATAGCAGTGGAGAAATAATCTCTGATCTGATGGAGCTTACATTCTAGTGAATAGAACAAAATGGCGAGCAAATAAATCCATCTTATCAAGTAACAGAGAAAAATAAAGGATGATGTGACAAATAGGGAGTGCTGAGTGTGGGGGCCTGGGTGGAGCAAGGGAGGGGGCTATTTTCTATTAGGGGTTCAAGAAGAGCCTCCCAGATGGGGTGATATTTGAGCAGAGACTCAAAGGAATATGGAACAGCATTCTAGGCAGAGGGAACAGCAAATGAGAAGGCCATGAAGAGAGGTGTTGGTGTGCTGTTTTGAGAAAAGTAAGAAGGTCCGAATGGTTAAGCTGTGTGAGCAGGGGACAGGAGAGTAAATAGTAAGAGAAGAGGACTGAGAAGTAATGGGGGAAGTAGCTCAGGTGGGATCCTTGTGGCCACCACAAGGACTATGCCTTTTATTCCGCTTGGCATGGGAAGCCACTGGAGGGCTTTGAGCCACAGACTTATGTTCCAAAAGGATCCCTCTGGCTGCTGGGTAGTAAATACATTGGAGGGGAGAAGCTACCACAAAAATCCAGGCAAGATGATGGTGGCAGGACTGAGAGTGGTGGTCGTGGAGATGGGAGAAGTGAGCAGTTCTGTATAGATTTGAAAGTGGAGACAACAGGGAGCTTTTTGGGGAAGTGCTTATTGGTCCTGCTCCCACCAAGGCAGCTGGAAACTTTGCTGACTCCCACAGCAGGGGATTGGCTCACAGTCACAATACCTCCTCTACCTCTGGGAGAAGCATTTTGTAAGAAGAGCCTCAAGGCCTTGTATTAAGGCCCCAAGGCCCAGGGGAGCCAAGACCTCAGCTGAGCTGGACCAGCAGCACCTCTGAGTAGGCCTGGTGCTGGCGGTCAGCAGGGAACATCAACCTGGGCACCATTTACGGAATTCCTGGCAAGGGGCTGGGCACAGCACTCCCTGCCTTGAGGGCAGCCTTCACTCAGAAATGAAACGGAAAGACTACTCAGAGACTCAGCGTGGCTGCAACACAGAATGGGCCAGAGAGCTTCAGGGCTGTGGTAGAGAGAAAGATTAATTCACACTGGTGAGATTTGAGCCTTTTGGGTGCTTCACATTGGGAGCATTACTTTCGATTTGCCCTCTGACCAAGCAATTTATTTTTTTTTTTTTTGAGACAGAGCCTCAAGCTGTCACCCTGGGTAGAGTGCTGTGGCATCACAGCTCACAGCAACCTCCAATTCCTGGGCTCAAGTGAGTCTGTTGCCTCTGCCTCCCAAGTAGCTGGGACTACAGGCGCCCACCACAACGCCTGGCCATTTTTTGGTTGCAGCCGTCATTGTTGTTTGGCGGGTCCTGGGGCTGGATTCGAAACCGCCAGCTCAGGTGTACGTGGCTGGCGCCTTAGTCCGCTGAGCCACAGGTGCCGAGCCTGACCAAGCAATTTAAATTGCTACCATTTTTGGAAAGGGATTTCCACGTTGGTGCCCATTTCACAGCTCTCTTCTGGAATTCCTCAAAATCAATCTCAACCGGCCAGGGAGGCGGCTCATGCCTGTAATCCTAGCACTCTGGGAGGCTGCAGCAGGAGGATTGCTTGAGCTCAGGAGTTCAAGACCAGCCAAAAGTGAGACCCCCATCTCTACTAAAAATAGAAAAATTAGCCAGGCCTTGTGGCAGGTGCCTATAGCCCCAGCTACTTGGGAGGCTGAGGCAGGAGGATCATTTGAACCCAGGAGTTTGAGGTTTCTGTAAACTAGGCTGAGGCTATGGCACTCTAGCCCAGCTGATAGAATAAGTCTCTCTCTTTAAAAACAAAAAATCAATCTCAATCTCTCTCTCCTCTCTCTTTCTGCTTAGTTTTGTTTGGGCTCCCCTCTTTAAACACACCCATAAACACAAACATGATTCTGAGTAGCAGCAATTTTCTGCCTCAAAATAGTTTAAAAATCATGGCCCTCCCCCTCCTCAGGGGAGGGGAAAAGCCCCTCAGTAATTACTTGAGTGTTTTTGTTTTGCTTATCTGGAAGGGAGCTCAGGCCCAGACTATTATAGTGCTTTTGTCCGCACTTGGTCGTGGCTGGGAGCTCTTCCCTGTCAGGGAGAGGAGCAGAGACTTTTAGCTGTGAGCCTCCCCATCCTTCCCCCACTGTCCTTAGGCAATTGGTCCTACACACAACTGGCCACTTCCAGGAAGCTTATACTCGACTAAATATTCTTAAGTGTTCATCTCCTGGTGATATCCAAGTAGTTTTTCTTTTCTGGGAAAAGAAAGGCCCTCAGCAACCTCTTGGAATGAGTCCACAGTATTGACCTCAAACCAACTTCTAATGGGGATTTGTCTGTGATGAGAAAGGAGTTACCACAGTGCTTTTGGGCATCCATAATTCTCTGCCAAAAGGCTCAGCTGCCGTGGCCTCCGGAACGAGTTCAGGCCCCTGTCTCTGTCCAGCCTGCTTTTCTCAGGCCAGAACACGGGCCTCTTCTGCCCACCCCACCTCCCTCTGCCCCAGCCCAAGGCAGATGATGGGTGTGGAGGAGGGTGGGGTCTGGGGAGGGAAGACAGCTGAGCCTTTGCTGACCACAACTGGATGGAAGAAGATTGCATTGAGCTCGTGTAATCATATTCTGGGTGTCAGGACTGGAATGAGTGTCATTAAACTGAATCAGAAAAATCGTTTTAATATAAGTGCCACCTCACACACAAGCTAGTTGATGGAGAGATGGATGAGGCTGGGGACGGTGGCTTTGTAATGTGATGCTGTAAAATCCCATCACCCTCATTATTTCCCACAGAGCCAACGCATCATAATACCCATGAGCGGCAGAACAGCTTGAATTTAATATACAGAAAGTCCAGTCAAACAATAAATGGATGGAACTATATAAAGAAACCATTTTCTGGGAGGCTGGCTCCATTCTCTGGGATTCAGCTCTCTGACACTTGAAATGTGCATCAATTTTCCCCCAACTAATGCAGCTGCTGAATCACCACATATGATATGTGTTTGCCTCAAAAGTGGGAAAGGGGAACTTCCCCCCCACATTATCTGGCTATCAGTGCTAAATTGCAACTCTCATTTTCTTTGATTTGCATCTAGTCATTCTCAGTGGCACAGCCAGGCACCTTCTGATACCAACAAGACTGAAGTATAACCGTCCCTGCATCGCAGAACCATATCATTCCCAGGGGAGCTTTGTTGTACTCTTTAAACAAAAACAAATTCTGGACACAAGAGCAGGCTGTTTAGGGGGCTGGGAGGTCTACCCTGCACATTCCTCAGAGAGAAATAGTCAAACCGTGAGGCCGTGCTGAAGCCCATCACATGTCTGTGATGTTCTGATCGTCCAGAGCTTTGCCTTTGAGGTTGTGTAGGATGTTTCATTGTGAACTGGATTTCTCCCACAACCGTAGTCCTTCATCTCCCATTCCATGCCTACTACCCAGCTAGTTGTTGAGAGACTAATAGTGCAAATATCAACTGATCAGCCAAACAGAATTAAAAAGGCACCAGCTGCTTAAAAATTATACAGTGCATGTCAAAGACTGATGGAAATAATGTTTTTGTGCTTCTGATGTGGGATTCTTTCCAATGCTATTTTTCTAGTGGCCTGGATAACCAAGGGTTAACCATAATTATAGGCTTATAGCTGCTAGGAAGTATCATTAGTTTATTTTTACTTCTTTCTGGACATGCCTACTTAAGCAGAAACGAAAACTAAGAGAATTAAACCAAACTGTGTCAAAACCATGGACAGCATAAATCTCGATTCAATTCAACAAATGGTATTTGACATCCAGTATTTGCAAGGCACACTAGTAGTCCGTGTTGTGGATATAGAAATAAATAAGATGGCAGCCTTGTCCTTAAGAAGTTCACAATACAGCAGAGGATCCCTGGATTTATGAGAGCGTGCGTGAGAGAAAGGGGCCTACACTAAAACGATCAGGAGGGTCTGGTGCAGAATGAATGCCTAATAAATATTTGCTGATGAATGAATGATTGGTTTCGTGGAAAAGTTGATATTTTAACTAGACCAACATTGATGAGTAGGATTTTGATATATGGAAATGAGAAATCTAAACAAATTTTAAACGACCATGGTGTTTGGGAAGTTTAACCAACACTCTGGTTTGCTAGTGTTTAGGGTATCTGAAGAGGAAAATGGTTAGAGATATGCAGAAACAAAAGATGCAGAGGACCTAGAATACTGAACTGAGGAATTCGTTCGGTGGGCATTAGGGAGCCACTAAAGGTGTTCCAGTGATACATTGATTGGGAAGATTTATTTGGCAGCTGTCTTCTGGATGAATGTTAGAAGGGATCCCTTGGACAAAGGACAGTCAACCTGATAAGTCAGCCAGAAGACCAACCCAGGTAAGAGATAAAGAAGGTCTGACTGGCCAGGTGAGTGAGTGCCTTACACCTATAATACTGAGATTATAGGAGTAAGGAGCACTTTACTTTGGGAGCCTGAGATGGGATAATCTCTTGAGGCCAGAAAAGCAGCCTAGGCAACATAGTGAGACCTCGTCTCTACAAAAAATAGAAAACTTAGCCTGGCATGGTGATGTACACATGTACTCCCAGCTACTCAAGAGGCTGAGGCAGAAGGCTTGAGCCCAGGAGTTTGAGGTGATAGTGAGCTATGGTGCCACTATACTGCATCTTGGGTGACAGAACAAGACCTGGTCTCAAAAAAAAAAAAAACAGAGAAAGAAAGAAGAAGAAAAGAAAACCTGTTTTATGACACTAGAACAGAAAAAGGAATCGAATTGAAAGTTGTCCAGGAGGAGGAGAAATCAAAAGGAACTCTGGAATTATAACACTGGCTGATTAAAGGTCTGGATTTTGAGAAGGAATAGGTTGGCCAGAAGATCAGGAGAAAGTAGAGACAATGAACTTGGCTTTGGACCTGCATTGATTGCAGTTAACTCCAGGTGTCCTTGAGGTGGCTAGTACACAGGTGGAAAGATGAGTCTGGATGGAGCTTAGCAGGGAGAACGGTGCTTAAGAGCCCATTTCCAAAATCATCAACTGAAGCAGGAAAAATAGATGAGATTAGCTAAGGAAAAAATAAAGGGAGGGCATGGGGGAGGACTTTGGGGAATGTTTCCTTCTCCATCCCTACTTCTCTGTCACCTGTCCCCCATTAGGAATGTTGATGCCACCTGTGAACAGCTGTGCCAAAGCCTCCTTTCAGTCTCTTTCTTTGTGGAAGTTCTCTTTTACACTGTGTTTCTGCTGGAGCTAAAAGGTCAGATTGGTTTTCTAAGTGTTTTTATTTTTTTAGTCTCTTACAATGATAAATAAATAGCACCCACCCTGGAAAGCAGAATTTATTTATGGGCTATGCTAAAAAAATTTAATGAAGGGACGCCTCCATTGACATGCAGGTGGGAGATGGGGTCTAAATAGTCACAGGCCAAGAACCATCTCTGCCTGGCCCAAGGCACAGCTAATTCAGAGTAGCACAGTTTCATGGCAGGCACTGTCCTGGTCCTTGCAGTGCCAGAACCTTGGGCAGAGCTACCAGGGACTTAAGACACTACCCCTCCCATTTACTCCCTCCTTGGATAAGAATATCAGATGCAGCCCTCGTATCATTGGGAACATCCTTGAAATGCGTTCCCTGGAAGGTGAAATCTCCTTCCATGGCCTCTAGCTTGGGCGGATGAGAGAAAGACATAAGTGCCCCTGATCTCCTAACATACCAGGACTGAAGACTCTCGGGGTCTGTTGGCAAAGATTTTAGGGTGAAGGGTGGACACAGAATGGTGCTGGAATGGTCAGAGTCAAGGGAGACAAGGCCAGCTGGCACATGAGGCTGGGGATTAGGGTCTGTCTGGGCCAACGGGGACCTGAGCACATACAGCCAGCAGGCACGTAGCAAGTTCACCAGCCGGTGAAGAACATCCTGGTGAAAAGGAGGGAAGATTAAAAAAAGGAAATGAGAAATTTTAGTATATTATAAACTTTGTGTTTCTGCCCCTCTAAAAAAAACTTGAAAGGGGAAATTGTAAATATGCATGCTGTGTAAATATCTTTTATAATAACTTTTTAAAAATGTTATGCGTACCCCTCCTCTGGAGAGAGTCTGGTCCCAGAGGCCCGTGTTGCTACTGTCCTGGTCTGGGGGTTGGTGGCATCTGTATCCACGGGGGCCTTTGGGCACCACCCACTCTTGCAGCTGGCCACTCCCAGCCCACAGAGATCTCAGCCTAGCCAGCTGAACTGGGGACGGTCAGGCCCCACATTTTTGGATTCGAGGGAAGCAGCTCTGATGGGAGCTTGTCAGAGCACGGGCTCCACGACAGAGCACAGCACCCCCCATCCTCCATGCCCCATAGCAGTAGGCCCCTCAGTGATCTGTGACCACTTTCCGTTCCAGGAGCTGGAGGTGGTGGGTGGGGGGTGGAGAAGCCTCCTGGAGAACAGGAGGAGGTGGGTGATGCAGGTGCTACCTCGCACCTCCAGAGGAGCCCCAGTCAGCAGGTGTGATCTTCACGGGGTGCAATCCTCACTTTCCCCACTGTGGGCTTTTCTGATGTCGTTGGCTGCTGGACTCATCTGGCTTTTCATGCCATTGCTGCATGGGAAATATAAAGACTGTCTGAGACCCTAGATTTTTTTTGTTTTTTATTCCTGTTCCTTCAACCTGTTTCTCTGCTTCCAGAAACTGCTAGGAGTTCTCTGAGATTTTTGCACCTGAGCCCTTGTGTTCCTGTCTTCTGAGCCAAATCCTTCCCCCCTTTCCTCCCCTCTCTCTCTACTTCAGCAGGAGCTTGACTCAAGCAAGCAAAAGGGTGTTATGTAGATTAATAAAAAAATGTTCTGCAGCCCAACTGGCATGCTCTGAGGTTGGGGAGGGCTTCCAGAGAGATTATGAAGATTATGCCCGTCTCCCCCTCCCTGCCCCCACATGCCATGTTTAACTTACTGAATATGTCCATGTAAGGTCAGCTGCTCATCCGAGGAGCAGTGTCTGCTGTGTTCCTGCAGTCAGCGAGGTGCTTTATGCCTGAGCTGGCTCGCGCAGGTTGCCCAAATCCTTCAGCTAGAATGGGGCTCTCTGTAGGACCCTGGCAAGATCACTGGATTGGAAGTCAGGAAATGTGAGTGTGGGGGCTGCTTTGGCAGGCCGTGTGGCCTACGGCAGGTCACTTCCTCTCTCTGGTCCTCAGTATCCTCTTCTGAATGATGAGGAGTTAGATTTAATGAGTTCTCACCTCCTAGCCAATTGCACAAGTCCGATCTCTTATTCTTCCAAGGTGAACTGTTTACTAGCCTAATAGTGTGGATAATCCATACCCTGGAAAACCAGCCCCTAGCACTGGGAACCCTCCTGATTCCATTTCTTCTCCAAAGAGGCAGAAATCATAAAACATTTAAAAAAAATAATAATAATAATAAAAGAGTCTTTGGCCAAAGCAGCTGCCAGAAATGCAAGCCTGCAGAAAGCCAGGGAGGTCCTGCTTGGAGACTCCCCCAGAGCACGTGTGCTGGGCATTCTCAAGGTTGGCAGCCCTTGACCACACACAGCAGAGGTACTGAGCCTGGACAGAGCAGGGATTGTGAATTCAGCTCCCTGGGCATCTCTGGCTGGGTCAGGACAGAGGAAGGCATAAGGTGTTAACCCTGGGACCAAGGTGCTTTTGAAAGGAGGAGATCAGATAGGCATTGAAGCCCCACAGATCCTAGATTTAGAGTCTCTATCCTTACTGTGAAGCTGGACTCCCTTCAGCACCCTCCCGAGCAGATGGCAACAAGTCTGCCTGAATGTTTCCAGGGACAAGGAGTTTAGCCTTTTTGGTGCAGTCCGTTCCATTGCTGGGGAGAGCCAGTGATCACAACCCCTTCTTTGTATTGAGCTCAAATCTTCCTCTGTACTTCAGAAGGACAGAGCTTTTAGAACCCCAGAAGGTTCTGTTAGGAAATAGTTCTGGCAGGCACGTGTAATTATGATCAGGGAAGTCACTAGTGGTTTCAATGTCAAGAGGACCTGGGACATATCTGTCCTGGCACAGACTTAGGGTGACCCAGGCAGATGGAGCATAGAGGCTTTCTGAGTGAGCCACCACTCAGGGTCCCTAGCAGGCCTTTTGGGATAAGCAGTGACCATGTTTGCAGCATGGATGGTTGGGTCCTGGGGTCATTGGTTTCCCCCCCCCATTGTCTCCTGCCACCCTTCCCCTACCAATACACCCACCATGAGCTGGCTTCCTACATACCCCACCTCCATTTACAACTTATTTCTGTTCTCCTGTTATCCTGTTGGTCTGTAAATAGCCCTTTCCTTATCCACCCCCATTATTTTATTACATGAGTTCCCCACAGGAAGGCGGGGAGATCTGTGCATTCCTTTTAGTATCCATGTGGGCATCCATGGCTAATGTTACCTTGAATTATTTGAATGAAACTGACCATTAAATAAACACAGAAGGGGATGGAGGGGCAAAGTGAGTGCTCCTTCTCAGGCTGTGAGCATCTATCTCCCTGGCTTCCCTTCCAATGTGCAGAAGGAATGAGGTCAGAAGAGTGGTGGAGGGGTGGTGCTGGGGAAGGGTAGCTTGATGGGACAGGTCCAAAAGTGAGTCCCTGCAAGCCTGGAGTGAGCATCCTCTGCTCCCATAGGCACACCCTTGCTGTGCCTTTGAGTCGGTGACAGTGCTGGACACAGAAGAGGCTCAGGGAATATATACTGGGGCAACTGCTACCTCATCATGACCCTGTCGGCTCACTTCAGACAGAGCAAGAAGCACTCACACGTGTATGGGTCACACACACCAAAGGATGAAATTTAAACCAAGCAGGATTGGAAAAAGAACCAGGTGCAAGGTTTGTGCATTTCATGGCATGAAGTGAGGGAGGATATGCCCGAATTTAGAATGGGGCATGTAATTCTGGGACATTTCCTATCCAGATAGGGGTTGCAAAGGGATTATCAGATCTGTTCCATCTGGAGAAGTCACGGAAGAGGTAGAACTTATAGGAACGGGTAGATCATGTGAGAAAAGTTGGTTTGGAGAGCTGGAGGAAAAAAGTGTTCCAGGCAAAAAGTGAAAGTTAAAGACTCAGAAAGTATGTGTGTGTGATGGGGGTGGGGGTGCTTTGCTGGTGAGGGGTGTGGGATGGGAAAGGGAATGCTCAGGATAACCCAGGAACTTTGTTGACATTGGGGAACTTCCAGGTGCTTGCTCTCTTTCTGCCATCCAAAGTCCATTCTTGGAAAATTATTCTCCTGAGTGGTGAGCCTTCCTTTCTCCCACACCAGAAGTGAAGTGTCGTCTTGATCCAGGGATGGGTCTTTTGGTCCTGAGATAAGCCTCTTACCCACCCCTCCTTTTCTTTGGGAAGCAACTGTGTGCCTGGAGAATCCAGAGGGAATTGCTGGGGGACCTTTCCTGAACCAGAGAGATTCAGCCGCCCTTGGATTTGCAGTCTCATTCACACATGGGAAGTGTTGGGCAGAGGACGGGGCAGGGCAGCAGAGCTTCTGACGGCGGGGGCCTATCTGTCCACTCTTGCCCGTTTCCTTTACTCATTCAACAAACGTGGTTATTTGGGGCCCTTTAGAGTGATCATCAGCTGGCCAGGTATAGTCACCAGGTGGAGTGAATGAACAGGGGAACTGAGTGGCACCTGGTGGCTCCTGATAGAGTTAAGGACTTGGGCATGTCGGGAGATGGGGAGGGAGGGAAGGGAAGCTACCTTCCTGATGCCCCAGCATGTGGGGTTCCTCTGTCAGCATTGGCTATTCCCTCCCTGGGGAGAAAGACACCCCTTCCTTTTCCAGACTTTGTAAGAGTAAGGTTCAGTTATGTTCTCCATTCTATTCTGGAGTCTATCTTCTAGTAACAGCTAGAATTTCAAAAAGTTCAATTCTGCTCCAAGAGGTGCCCTTCTAAGTCTGTGCCATCTTGGAGTTGATGTGTTTCCTGTTGTGGTCACCTGACTACGTCTTTGACCTTGTTCTTCCAAGGCTGGCCAGGTTGCTTGAGGCAGGAGATTACTGCCCAGGGGCTGCTGCCCCCACACACCTGGTCACCTCGAGAACTGAGGGGATCTATCACCCATAAATATCTATAACCCATCCTTGCTCACCTGTGTGCTGCAGCCCAAAGTTTGGGAAGCCCTCCTTTAGCTTGGGTTTGGGTTTGCCTTGGAGTCACCCCTATCCACCTGCTGTTCTCTGAATCCCAGCTGGGCCATCATCAGTGAAAAATCTGCTCTTGTGTCAAGCCAGGGTAGGCAGTCAAATCCCAGAGCCTAATAGTATGGTCCACAAGAACTCTTGGACTCTTTCTGCACTGCTTGGCCCTGGCTGGGCACCCAGGCAACTATACGAGTGGGCTTGTAAGTACCTGATTCTGCAGAAGGCAATTCAGGGATCCTGACTGGTAGGTGGGATTAAGGAATGAGATAAAGGATGAATTCTTCTCCTCCTTTTTTACTAGAGGACTGCTTCCTTCTGACCTGAGACAGTGCCTCAGGAAAGGCAGTAAGATGATTCTGGGAGAAGCCGAGGTTTTGCTTAGGCAAGAAGCCTTTCAAAAGGGAAGAAATCTCTGGGTGTCTGTTGGGGCAGTCATGGGTGAGACTGTACAGCCTGCCTAGCTGCCTCTGGGCCCCAGAAGGCCATCTGACTGGAAGGTCCTCCGTAACCTTCTTTATGTCTAGCAACCCTGGCTGTCAGGAAGTCTCTCCTTAGGTCTAACCTCAGTCCCTCATGACAACAGGCTTAGTTCACTGCCTCATGTCAGCCCTCCCTGAAACTAAAGCTCTGCTGGTTAGCCCCCTTCTCCAATTAAGAACTCTGACAATTGGGACTTTGGCAAGGCTGTTTATTTGAATAACAACAGTAGGAAAGCACTCATACGGTGGACCAGGCAATGTTTTAAGTGCTCTGTATTTATTAATTCACTTTCACAACAGCCTTGTTAAGTAAACATTATTATTATTCCCACTTTACGGATAAGAAAACTGAGGCATGGAGAGATTAAGTAACTTGTCAAACTGTTCAATGCCAGAGAAGGATTTGAAACTCTGGCATTCTTGCTCCAGATCCCCCGTAATCACTACATCATGCCACGCTCGTGTTCACAATATTCTCCTTTAGGACCCACTCCTGTTCTTGCCCTTCCATCAGTTATTTTGTGGGGTTCTGAATCAGTTAGCTTTTACAACAAGCCATCTGGTTGCTTAAACCAAAAGCATTACTGTCTCTTGTGATTCTGTGGGCTTGAGTTGATCAGGCAGTTCCCTTGCCCTGGCCTGGTCAGCTGGTTTCCTCGGCGTCTGTGACTCAGCTGGGGATGGGTGGTCCAGGATGGCCTCACTCATGTGGCTGATGGCTAGCTCAAGATCACCTGGGGCAATGGATAACTTGGTGATTGCCTTTCATCACCCAGCAGGCAAGCCCAAGGCCTGAAAATGGTGGCAATCACAGCTTTCCTGTGAGCTGCACAAGAGGCCAGGTCCTCATGTGAGAGCTCTGCTCAAGCCACTGCTTGTTTCACAGTGGCTAATGCCCCAGTGGCCAAAGGAAATCGCGCTGCCAAGCCCAGATCCAAAGGGTAGAGAAATAGATTCTCCCTTCTGATAGGAGGAGCTGCACTGTCACATTGCAGGCGGTATGAGCACAAAGGGATGGGGAGAGTTGGCGACCATCTGTGCAGCCTACCCCAGGGCCCTTACCATGAGCCGTGTGGACTAAATTTTATAGCAGGAAATATTAAAAAGGTATAGACAGGCTAGACGTCTGCTGGGGGTTCAGGTACTGAAGCCAGTACCTGTGCAGGGCTGTAAGTCCCTAAGTGTGTGTATAAAGGGATGATGTGGCTGCTTTGGTCAGGGTTGGGCGGGGACAGTGCGTGGGCAGAGACTGGGTTTTCCTTCCATGTGCACTAACTTCCTCCTGTCCTGAGGCCTTCTGCCACTTGCCCACGCCTGAGGGGAAGAAGCCACGGACTAGTTAGTTCATTCCTGAGATTCTGATTGCAGCCTCAGCGGCACCCCATGCTGCCTGCCTTCTCAGAAGAGGCCCTGCCGCGGGTGTGGGTCAGTAAGGCCATGGGTTGGGAAGGATGACGACCGCGGGTCTGTCTGGAGCTCTGCCTCTTTCTTACCGTGCGACCAAACAGAAATCCACCTGTGAACCTCGCTTTCTTCTTCATGGCTGTGATGATTAAAAATAAGGATGTTTATGAAGTGCTTGGAACAGAGGCTGGCATGTGTGTGGGCCCAATATTAGCTGTCACTGGGGCTTAGATAAGCTCTCCTGCCCTCATACATGGGCGGCGATGGCCAGATGAACAGAGCTGTCACTGGTAAATAACTCTTGGCTCACCCAAGAACACCAGATGGTGTGCCAGCAGCTCGGGCCAGGGAAACTCAGGGCAGAAGCTGTAGGGAGAACAGAAGTGGGGCTGTAGCTGCTGCGGAGCTCGGCTCTGCGGGCCTTGCTTACATGGCCATGGAGGGGTCTATTAGATCTGCCTTGTCTTAGGCATGAGAAAGGCAAGGCGACAGCCCCAGTATCAAGCAGGCAGCACCACAGTTGGACTGGACCCCAGATCACTGTTTCTTGTTAAATCCTCTTTCCTCTGGGCCATGTAATCTTCAAAGGCCTGCCTTTGGCCTTCCTTAAAATACCCAGTTCCCTAGGTCAGCATTCTGCTGGACCCCCACCTGCTCCCCCTCACCCCCACGATGCTCATCTTCAGTGTAGGGGAAGGAAAGAGAAGGTATTGAGACAGTGGTAGGGGAGGCAGGGAGGAAGGGAGCCTGGTAAATGCTGGCAGCTGCCAAGGAGATGGGCCTTTGCAGAGCAGCCTGTGCCCTCCTGCACTCAGAGAGGTCAACTCTGGCTTCAGATGCCACGCAAACAAAATAAAAGACCATTCCCATCATGCCAGCCTGCATCCTTCCCTAGCTTGGAGCTGCCTGGAGTGAACGAAGAAACAATTATTTATCAGGGATGAGTTGGTCAGGAAATTGGACACATTTAACAAAGACCAGGAAACACCATGCCAACCAGGTCTGATGGGGGTGACGGGGCTGCTGGGAGCACAATGGCCTTGCTGGCGCCGAAGTTAGTTATCTGAGGGACAGCTGAGGCTCCACGCTGAATTGGTGATGAGCGCAGGTGGACAGAGCCCTCTGTGGCCAGTCAGAATGTTGGCTGCCAGCCCCTGGTGGATGAGCCAGAGAGGAGCAAATGAGGCCGGGCTGTAGCCCAGGTCCCTGGACAGAGAGCTTCGCCCTGTGCTGGATCTCTCTCCTTCCAGGACAATGGCACAGGGTCAAGGCTCCCCTATCTAGGCACCTCTAAGGCTCTAGCTGGGAGCAGGGAGGTAGGCAAGGTACCACCCAGAGCAGGCTTGCCTGGAGTGGAGAGCTGGCTTTTGGATGGGGTTCCCCAGTTACTCTCTAACCTTCTCCACTGCCAGGGCCCCAGGCTCCCCTCAGGCTCCTCATTAAGAAATAGAAAGATGAGTGCCAGTGGAAAGCACTCTGGAAACACTTTGTTCTGTTCTTTCCCCCTTCCCTGGGGACTTACGCTCATTCCCATCTTAATAAGACAAGGAGTTTAAGAGAAAGTTCCCCCAGTTGAGGCAGATGTGACTGTTTCCTGCTTAAGTCAATCTCTCTGTCTTAGCCTGGGTGGTCATCATGGAGTTTCTCCCTTGCCCTACCTGCCCCCCATTTCCCAGAGGATCTCTCAGTGTTTTTGATCTGGCTGCTCCTGGGCTAGGGGAGGAGACTGTAGAGGCCTGTGCTCCTGGGAGCCCTCTGGGCCTGCCAGCTCCTGTGGGGTCTGCAGCTCCTGTCATCTCCCACCCCCTGAGGACCCTGTTTCTCTGTTGGAGGGTGACCGAGGGCTATGAGTTGCCCTCAGATGTGCTAAGTGGGGTTTTATCAAATGGCACAGGGTCCAGGCTCCCCTATCTAGGCACCTCCAAGGCTCTGGCTGGGAGCAGGGAGGGAGGCAAGGTACCACCCATCCTTTCTTTCAAAGCCAAAGAAAGGATCTTTGGCTTTGAAGGTTTTTTTTCTCTGGGCTCAGATTTCAAGCTCCAGAGAACTATTAGGGCACTGGAGGATTTGTCTGAGGTCTGCCATGGAGCCAGCTTGGGCAGAGAAGATAGATCCCAACGAGTGTGGAGGGCTTTGGTCCAAGATAGGAAAGGGAAGAATTGCAAGAACTGTGTGGCCACCTGTTAACTACTTCATGTCGCTCAGGCCTCTGGAGTTCCACTGCACACCTGCTGTGTTTCACAGAGCACCTGGCGGGGACAGCACTGGCATAGAAATTGCTTCTGTTCACTGGTCACAGCTGCTGGTGTCTTGGGTTTACTGCCATTCCCAGCAGTGGGCAAGGAGATAATATAGGTGCTTCTGCCCCTGCCGATCCCAGGAAACCTCAAAAGGTAAATAAAGTTCAGGTGTCTACACCTTAGTTTCCCAGGGGACCCTGGAAGTTGCCAGCAACTGTGACCTATAGGAAGGTGAGAGCCCCCAGCCTGATGGGGGTGGGTGATGCGGGTTGGGGTCCAGGAAGTAACGAGAGGACGCAGGCTGGTGAGAAAGGAGGATGGTTTTCCTCGGTGCTTGAGGAGGAGCATTTAAGCACCAGGAATAACTGATGTACATGTCTCTGTTTATAGTTGTCTTTGGCCCCTGAAAAGAAATCCTCATCCTTAAGTAATCACAGCAAAGCAGGCTAAGGGTTTTGTGAAGAGTTTCAAGGGAGCGGTGAACACAGGAAAGTACTTCTGGAAGCACAGGCCAAGCAGCCCACCACTGACGCAGAGGCAGCAACAGTGAATGCAACACATTCTCTATTTAAGCAAGTGGACAGAGTCCAGCTCTTGGAATTTCAGAACAATTACTCTGCCTAACTGTCATGCAGTCTGGCTTACTCTGTGAGTGTGTATGTGTGTGTGTGCCAGTGTGTGTTTCCCTTCTCCTCTATGGATCTGTCATTGGGTGATAAAATAGAACATGATGAGTGTCATTCTAAAGCAATTACAAGCAAGATGCATAATGCCAGAGCTGGAGAACATGGCATATGGCCTCCGGCAGCTTCTGTGTGAAAACTAATAGGGCGATTTTTCTCCACCACCGCCCTGATACACCAGATCAGGCCTCCTGTTGAGGAAGAGAAGACGATCAAAGCCCCCACATCCCACCAGGTGGATGCGGGACACAGCTGTGGTGCCATGGTAGCTGCTGGGACACATGTCAGATGAGGGGCCTGCCAACTCCAGAAGGGTTTAATAGTGGGGACAGCAGGAGTGCCCCCAGAAACCCAAGGCTGAGCAGCCCAAGCCTGGAGAGAGCAGAGCCTCAATAGAGATGTGTGTTTATTTCACAGTTCTCATTCTGCTTAATGCCCTTGTTCCCTCGCTCCCCTCCAGCCGCTTCCTACTCCCTTGTTGGCTCCTCTGCCCTTCATACATCAGAGGGCTAGAGGAAGCTTGCCGGGCTTCCGTTCTGCTGTCTGTCAGCGAATGACCGACTTTTCCTACTCTTCTTGGGGAATGACTCTGCTTCTGAACACTGCAATTGGACCCGAGGCTCTCTCCTACGCTGGCTTCAACTCAGGGGCCTGCAGGGGGATAGGGGAGGTGTTCTGGAGCAGATTAGCTACGGAACCTTGGCAGGGATGAGCACAGTCTGGGCAGCCTGGATGCCCTTTATGCAAGTTGGATTAGGATCCTCTGTCACACACAAGATGAAAAGAAAATCCCCACCCACCTCCCATGTGTACGTGTGTGTGCACACGTGTGCGTCTGTCTGTGTGTGTGTCAGGTGGTTTGGTGGTTTGAGGACCTCCTATCACCAGGGAAGAGTACCCAGGGGCTTAGGGCTCCTGATTCATGTCTCCTGGAAAAGTACCAGTGGTGCCTGCTGTAGGCTGATTTGCAGAACAGTGGACCGTCTGCTCTGCTCCAGTGTCTCTCCAGGGCTGACTTCCACTGGGGAAGTCCTTTCCCCTTCTTCCACCCCACTAACATGCTCTAATGCAGGGGAAAACTTATTTTATAAAGAGACAGAGTAAATATTTTAGGCTTTGTGGGTCATATATTCTCTAGGAAAACTACTCAACTCTGCTATTGTGGCACAAAAGCAGGCACAGAAAATAGGTAAGTGAATGAGCCTGGCTATGTAGCACTTTTATTTACAGAAACAAGAGGTGGGACAGGTGTGGCCCAAAGGCCATGGTTTGCTGGTTTACCATAAAGAGTGGAGGAAGGAGCCTGACACTGACCAGGTCCAGCCCTCTCTAGAGGCCCTCCTTTGCAACCTCAGTGACTTCTTGCTTTAAAATGAAAGCACAACCTGGGCTCTTCCTTGCTCCTTTCCTGGCACATTTATGCACATAACTTTTTTTTAAAGAATAAATTTTATATCACAAAAACAAACTATAATCATACCATTGTGGAACATGGAACTGAAAAGAATGTTAAGTTCATTTCATCCCACCCACTTATTTTATAGACGAGGAAAACTAAGGCATAGACAAGTCCAGCTGCTAGCCTGGGACCATACCACCAGCTGGAGACAGATGGGGGTCACACAAAGCCTAGAAACTTCAGGGCAGAACCCTTCCTCTCCACCACACTGCCTTGTTCCTGGCCCATCACATCCCTCTTGTGGGGCAGGCTGACCAGGCACCAAGAAATGGAGGTTGGGTTGAGTAGCAGCACCTTGTGTGTGTTTAATGGATGTTGGGGGCTCTGGGGAGTTGGGCAGTAGTGCTGAAGAAAGTAGTGCTGGCTTTCGTAGGCATCTAGTGGGGTAGAGGAGGGTGTTGCCCCTGGTACTTTTTTTACCTGTATAAAAATGTTTTGGGCAGGGGGATCATAACCAATGTGCTTTGTCCTGGATGCTTTCCTCCCCTTCTTATGGCCCTGGGCATTGTAGGGCCCAGGGCTCTGCTCTCATTCTCTGTTAGGCATCTTGCTGAATACAGCAAAATAGCTTGCTATACTTTTGTTAAGGAAAAGATAGAAGGGACAACGCTTGTTGTGAATTGGATTCTTCTTCAGAGGCTTTTTATCAAGATCTTCATTTGTCTTGCCTCAGTTTCCCTATTGGTATAGCAGTGGAGAGGTATCCAGGCACAGTAGGGAGAGCAGGAACGTTGTCCTCATTTGCAGAGAGGGCAAACTCAGATCCTGAGGGAGCCCAGGAGGAGAGGCCACTGTCCTGGCATCTTGAGGGCTATGCTTGGCCCTCCCTGGGCAAACCAAGTACCTCCCTGGAATGAATTTCAGGGCTGAGAGGGGGCTGGGGAAATGAGCTAAAACCCAAGCCTCGTGTTTGGCTGCACCTGCCCTTGAAATTAGGAATGCTGCATGTCAGGAAAAGAAAAGTGGGACTCGAGAGCCCAAGCCTGGAAAGACTCCCAGAGGGTGCTGAGCTCACAGCCCAGACCCTCCAATCAATAGGGCATGGCTATTTATAGCATCAGTCCGAGAGAAACTTAATTATGATCAAAAGGAGCTATTTAATACTGTGCTTGCCGAAGACGCAACCTCTTGTCAGTGGAAATTAATCAGCTGCTGCCTTGGGCTTCTGCCCCCTAAGGCTCCGGAACTGGGGAGGTGCCTGACAGGAGTGCTGATGACGCGGGTGCCTCACCAAGTCCTGTAACGGGCAACGGTCTCGTTGGGGTGGGTGTGGGGGATTCACAGTTCAGCTAAGTCTAGCCTCTCCCTCAGCGTGGTCCCTGACTACTCCCGCTCACCTGTCTTCCTCCCTCTTAATTCCTGCACATTTCATCTGGTTGGAACTAACTATGCCCCTTCCTACCTAAGTGGCTTTAAGCTTTAGTTTCTGCTTCTGTAAATTGTAAGAACAGCATCTTCCTCGTTAGGGTGCTCATGAGGGTGAAAGCTCGTTAAAATGAGTTACACTTAGCACCGTGCCCGGCACCTGGCGAGTGTGCTGGCTTGCCATCACTGTCTCTTGTGTGTTGGTCACCTCTGTCTCCCTGGCCAGAGGTGCGTTTCTCAAGGAGCACAAATGGTGCCCTTATACTTGAGGCAACCCTCGCTCCATGCCTAGCACAGTGCTGGCCACGTCGAGGTGTTTTATATATGTTGGCCATTTAGTTCATTTAATTCAAAAGCTGAAAGAATCCATGCTGTGATCGATCCCTTCATTAGTTTATTCTAAAACCCTTTATTGAGCCCTGACGTGTGAGGCCTCGTACCAGACCTTGGAGATATGAAAATAAGTAAGCAGAGAGCACAGATGACCCTAGTGTCGAGAGTTCACTGCTGAGTGAGGGAGACGGTGTATAGACCCATCGCTGGGATGCCATGTGCGGGCAGTACAAGAAGCATGGCCCCAGTCCTGCAGAAGCACAGAGGAGGGGCGATTCATCCTTCAAGGGTGCCCCCTAGAAGCTTCTTGGAGTAGCTGGCATTTAGGGCTGGACCAGAAGGGAAACTCGGGAAATAGAAAGAGTGTGGACACAGAAGCAGAGGGTATGTGCGAAGAAAAGCCTGGAGTTGGGAGAGTTAGGATTCAAATCACTTGGGAAAATCTTGACCTAAGGCCAACCATAAGGTCACCACCAGACCCTTCTGTCTAGATAACATTAAAGGCAGAACTGCGTGCGTTAGTGATGAGGGAGGCGGAGGGCGACCCATGTCACAAACCATGCTCTCTGCAAGTGCTTTGCCTCAAAGGACAGAGACCAATCTCCTCCCTAGAGAAACTAAAGGAATGATGGATTTAGGTCAGAAACCAGAGAAGGGAATGGAATTCTGATGAAGGCTGCTGGAGGAGAAATCTAGGGTCTTG
This sequence comes from Arctocebus calabarensis, assembly GCA_963573935.1. Taxonomy (NCBI): domain Eukaryota; kingdom Metazoa; phylum Chordata; class Mammalia; order Primates; family Lorisidae; genus Arctocebus; species Arctocebus calabarensis. The sequence goes on from CAUYON010065522.1 coordinate 60,795, forward strand.
GAGCAAACATAGAAAATTAAAGATATTCTCTCTTCTCTCATGACCAGCCCCGCAGAGACCAAGTAGTAGAAGCATGGGACAGACACGGGACTCGAGTCTCAGCTCTGGCTCTTAGGAGAATTGAACAAGTACAACTCTTTGGTTTGATCAGAAAGCAACTTTACTTTCAGCTCCCACTCTGCCTGTGTGAACTTATTCAGTTGAGCCAATTCTGCTGCCCCAGATGAAATCTGGGCCAAGTCTCATGACTTTTTGGGTCACTTTTAGGCAACACAGATAGTCTCAGTTGTGTATGTCCAGTTTAACGATCAGAACTTTGAGTTCCACTTAAGAGGAAGATGAGTCCCTGGCTCTGCCTGCTGCTGGTGGAAATGAGTGGGGAGAGGGACACAGTTGGACCCTCTTTTTTCCCCTTGGTCAGTCAGGGTTGTTACAGGAAGCAGAAAAGATGGACGGCTGAGGTGAGTCTCGTGGAAAGGCCGTTTACCAAGGTGTGGACACAGTTTAGGAGAGCAGCAAATCCCACAGGCTGCGGGTGCAAGGAGTAGAAGTTTCTAGAACTAAGAGACAGGAGCTGTATGAATGGGCCACCTGAGAGGCCGATCCTCTTTGGGAGACGAATGCAGCAACCCACGTGCCCCAGCACGGGAGGGCCAGAGGGCTGCTTCTGCCCTCCCTTGCTGGCCTGCAAGGGCTCCTGTTGGAGGGCACGGGAGCCTGTTATGAGGTCCACGTTGCTCAGCCCCCCAGGGCACGGAGCTGGGGAAGGACAGACAGTGGATCTGAAGGGGCAATGAGGGGAAACACCCTCACTGCACCACTGCACCTCTCCCCTTCTCCCAGATTGCTAGCCATGGTCCCCAGGGTTGGAACAGTAGAAGGGCGTGGCAATTCTCTCTTACATGATAGTGTTGGGGGCTGCTGCCACACTCCCTGGGCCTGGCATATGTGTAAAGCTGACTCTGTCTCCCTTGGGGGGCACTTTCAGAACTCTTTGGAGACCCTTGCCTCATGCAGTCATGAGGAGGCATCTGTGGTTCCTTCGATACTTGTGACTCCTCTCCCTGAGTGGGTGTTCAGCTCCCTTCTCAGTCCTCAGCATTGGGCATGCTCTCCACTTCCTTCTATGGACTGCCACCTGCCAGGAAGCCTCCTAGGCTGGTTGTCACCCAAGTGTATTTCAACTCGGGTTCACAGGGAGCACTTTGGGAATCCAGGAGTACTTTCTGCGGCTGCCCAGGCTTCCTGTGAGCGTATCACGTTCCCTGTAGATCATTTGGGCACGGGTCAGATGCCAATTTTCTGTGCCTCCCAAATGCAAAGGGCCCAGATGACACTCTCCAGGAGATTTCCTTACAGCAACTCCCTCTTGGTTGGACCTGAAAGGGGAAGCGCCCGCAGCACACTGTACCCCTCCAGCGGACCTCTCCCAGTTCCAACAGGCATTTACTTGTTCTCTCCAACCTCACAGATGGGCCAGGGTGGGTGACAGCTCAGATCGTGCGTGGTGGTCTTGCCCCTCACTGGAGATTGTTGGGTAGCTATCAACGTAAAGCCTCATCTGAAACTCAGATTAGAAACGTCTGATGTCTAGTTCACACCAGCTTTGTGACATTAAGTAGGTTGCTTCACCACTTTGTGCCTTGATCCTCTCACTTGTATAGTGTGGATAACGGTTCCTCATCAGGTTTTGTGAGGAGTAAATAATATTGCAGCATTTATAAAAATGCCTGGAATAAAATAGTATGCGTTCGATAGAATGTTGAAACTAGTATTATTTTCTTTTTTATCTTAGTGAGAGGTAGCTTGGGGGAGGGCCTCCTTCTATAAGAGGAAGAGCTGAGGGGAGGGTACAGAATCCTCCTTTCTCCCTTGCTGGGGTGACTGGGAGGCCCTGAGCTCGTGTGTCAAGAGGAGGAGGTGAGCATGGAAAGTTCTAGGTTCTCACATATTTAGCATTAGGTAGGACCTGGGGAAGTCCAGGCTTCAGCATCTCCCTCTGGGAAGGAACTTCCTCCTTGCCCTGGACACGTGAAGGGAGAAGCTAAGGGGGATGTTCCTTCTTCTTCCAGCTGCCTTGGTCATCAGGGGAGAAGGAAGGCAGAGAAATGGCAGCCACGTCCCAGAAATTTCCTGCCCTTATTGGGATGGCAGAAGCCACAAGCTCTGATGCAGAATGATGACACATGAGTCGGGGCAAGATGAGTCACTCTGTCAGGGATGCCCCACACTCCAGAATTTCTCTGCACCAGCCCTGGAAGTTCCCTCTCGGCCTCCTGGACCGTACGTGGTAGGCTCTTGCGGCAGAGGGAGGGTGCACCTGTGTGGGGGAGGCTTTCAGATTGGCCCTACCCTGCAAAGCTGTTGAGGGGTCCAAGGACCCTTTTAAAAGCAAAGACTCCCAGCCGTGCAACAAGCAGCCAACTCCTCAGAGGTCTAGGCTGAGAGCACCTGCACCTCACCGTGACTTCTAAGCCCCTCAGGCTGACACCCGGAGACTTTTAATAGTGGCCGGGTTGTACAAGTGGACCATGCCATGCTCCTGCAATATTCCACCATTCTCAGGCTTGGACACACATGTGCCCTGGCTGCCTGCAGCCACAGCTCACAGCATCTTGTTGATGATTTCCGTAAGGACATTCATACCTCCAGCCTTTCAGGCTGTTCCTGGACCTGAATGATCTCTTCTCCCTGCAGAATCCCCTGCTGTCTTTCTGGGGAGCCTCTGCTCTTCAGTGATTTTTCTTTGACTCTCTTCGCTACTGCTTTTTCGTCCTCTCACCCTACAAGCTTGAGTGTTCCTTTGGAACTTTTCCTGGGTCTCTGTTTACACGTGGCCTCCCCAAGAGGTCTTCCCATACTGCTCTGTAACAGCCTAAGTCCAGCCCTGCTTTGTCTTTCTTCTTAGCACTCATTCCCTCCTGGAATGATTTTATGTATCTATTTGGTTGTTGTCTATCTCCCTTCTTTCTCTAGAATGTGAACCCCACAGGGCAGGGAACTTTGTTCTGTTCTGAATTAATTTTTTAGCACCTTGGCCAGTGCCTGGCATATAGAAGGTGCTCCATAAATGAATGTATGAATGAACGATGAGTGCCCTATTCCTCATCCCTTGGATGTTCCCACCCTTAACGTGGTAAACATAGATGCTGTCTTTACCCCACCCATGCAAATATCTACTCCCCTCCTGGTGATAGGCAGTTCCCGATTCTAAAGAAATTGGGGGCGTATTTATATGTGTCAACATAGAAACTGTTGAACAGGAGATGGTGGGAAGAACTGAGGTATGAGCAAGGTGGTGCAGGGAAAGCACATGGACTATGCACTCAGACTGATCTGACTTGACCTCCTTGGGCCACTCACTGTCTGTGACCTTGGGCCTGTGTTGTAAACAATGGGTTTACATAAAGGAGCTGGTATAATTTCTGTACATAGTAGGTACTCAATAAATGCAAGATCTTGTTACTGTGGGTCTTTACTAAGCTCTAATGATCGAGCAGAACAGCTGTCAGAGGGCATCCTGCCTCGATGCTGGAGACTTGGGGTCTTCTTCTTCACTTATTCTCTGCCACTCCTAGAGCTCTCTGCCATAAATATTTGTCACCTCTTCCTTCAAACAGCCTCAAGGAAGATATCTGTGAGGCCCCTGCTGCCAGTTTACAGGCCAGGCCCTCTTGCTTTCCTGCATGGGATTTCTTCCCTGCTACCCTCACATGTTCTCTTAAAATTCACCTTCATCTGCCTGCCTTTCAAGGCCCTTCCCATTCAATCCCAGTCTCATTTTTCACTCCTGTGCTCCAGCCAGACATCCCTCCATTCAATGATTAATCCACTCAGTATTTGCAAAGCACCTTGTGGGCACCAGGCACAAACTGGGTCTTGGGTCCAGGAAACCGGAGGCGAGATGCCTGTCCTCACGGACGATGCTATCCAGTGGGGGTTCAGGTGCTGTCTGCAACCCAGAGCAGGAAGTAAGCGCTACAACAAGGGGAAACAGAAGGCAGTGTTGTCAAACAGTGGGTTACCAGCCCATTAGCGCATCATGAAATTAACTTAGTGGGTTACCACCAGCATTTTCAAAAAAGTTAAATAGAGCAGAATAGAAATATCACAGAGTGCGCTACCACCATACTTAGGGAAAATAGTGTTTCTTAAAAACTTTTGTTTTCATTTTATATACTGAGTGTATGTATGTGTGATGTAAAATATATTTCTTATCTTGAGTCATAGTAAAAGTATTTGGAAAACACTGACATAAGGTATAGGGGAGCACCCATCCTTAGGAATAAAGAAAAGCTTCTTGGAAGGAATGACATTTAACTAAGACCTAAAATATTAGTAAAAGTTCATCAAACAGAAAGATATGAAGATAACAGCCTCTTCTAGGCACAAAGAATCACCTAAAAATGCCAGGAATGGAGAAAGAAGGGAAAGAAAGCCAGCAAAGGAAGCAAAAAAGAGAATTTTTTAAAATGTTCTACAAATAAAACAAGGGCTTTCTGTGGTGTAGGTCCTCTGTCCTCCACTCCCCTCTCTTTCTCGTCCGTATTCCTGCTGAACCTTCCCAGCCCAGCCCGAGGCCCTCACCTCCAGCGCTCCTCCCTGGCTCTCACGTTCTGTCCAACTGCCCTATGAGCGGCCTCGGCGCCAGTATCCAGCCCTCGTTTCCTCTACTTCCTGCATTTCTGCTGAGTTTTAGAATTTACACTGCCTTCCACTCACCAGGTCTCTTTGGAGTGTCCCAGTGGTCATGTCGGGTCAGCAGGATATGTTATGTTGTCTCCATTTTACAGAAGGGAAACCGAGACACAGGGAGGTCCAGCAGAGGTCCAGGCTCAACCAGCCCTGAGTGATGGAGACAGAACCAAACAAAGTGTTTTATGGACGTCATGTTGGAATCTATGGTATTTGCTCCAGCCCTTCAGCCCACTGCTAAGCCCCTTTGAGATGAAGGCCAAGTGTCACACTTGTACGTCTCCCTCAAGGATAGACACCCAGAGTCGGAGCCAGACATGCTTGGGATTTTCTGCCTGCACTGGAATGTGCCGTTAGGGCCCCGATAAAGGATCCACAGAGCAAACCTCTACTTTGGTGTTCTTCTTTGTGTCTACCTGCACGTTCTTCTCTGCTTGCTCCTCCTCCTTCTCTCACCTTCTAGAACCCCTTTGCCTCCTCACTCGTTCCTGCCTCGTATCTCCCCCTTCCCTACCCTTTCCTGTCCCCTAGTCTCCTCTAGGGCACAGTTGACCACTCACAGCTGTGACAGGGGACCCTGCCCAGCCCTCTGTCCTCATAGACTGGGCCAGTTCTCCAGGGGCAGCTAAGGTGGGAAAGCAGAAAGGACCCTGCCATAGTTTCTAAGCTTCTCTGGGGAAATGCCCTGCACTGCTGGGAAAGAAACTCTCCCTAGCCCTGGGGAGAAAAAGTGGAAGAACAGAAGAAGAAGAAGAAAGAAAAAAAGTGAAGGCATAAGAGCTCTACAGACTGTGCGAAAGGGAAAAAATAAGTTCTATCTTTAAGTGTGAGCCAGAGTCCCCAGCACCTCCACCTCCCAGTGCTGCTGTCTCTCTGTGCCACTGCAGGAGGCTGGCTCTGTGCCCTGTAAGTCACAGGCTCTGTGGGGAGTGATCTGTTTGCTGCTTAACACTTGTCTGTGGCTGCTTTTCCAGGAGCAGGAGTAATTTGCAGATGAGAACAGCACTTATCTCTGGGAGGGGAGCCCATGGTCAGCACCAGCCCAGGGCCTTGAAATAAATGTTTCTGCAGAGGCACAGGGAACACAGGAGGCCACACACATGATAGGGACACAGTCAGTGCTCTTTGTCCAGGGTACATGTCGGCAGCCCCCAGGAGCAGGCAGACAGAACTTGCCATGGTCATCCTTGTACCCAAGGACACACCAGGAACTCACTAGGTGTTCACAGCAGGGATGAGTGGTGGCTGAACAGGGCTCCTCAGAGGTCAGACCATTACTTCCGGTGCTTCCTCACTTCTCCCTGCCTGCCACACAGTCCCCATTAGGGAAATGGCATTGCACCTAAGACAGGGGTTACAGAGGAAAACAAAACAATGATTAGCCCAGCTGTGGATTTTATAGGTCCCGCTGACAATTCTTAGACAGCTGGCCTACCAATATTGGTCATTCGTTATCCATTATGAGAAATCTGGAGCTTCTCCAAACTTCTTCATCTCTCTTGGAAACTCCAGACAGATGAAGGAGAGCCCCCATCATGAATCCTTCGTCTCCTGCTAGCTCTTCTGATTAGTGATTGTCCTGACAGGACATTGGTCATTGTTCTCAAGGACAAATGATCTCATGTGTCTGTAAATTAGGGTTTGAGTCCTGGTCTCACCAATTATTAGCTGTGCAATTTAGGGCAAGGGTAACTCTTAACCTCTCTGTGTCTGAATTTTTTATGTATAAAATGGAGATAACAGGGCGGTGCCTGTGGCTCATCCAGTAGTGCGCCGGCCCCATATACCGACGGTGGCGGGTTCAAACCTGGCCTCGGCCAAACTGCAAAACAGAAAAATAGCTGAGCATTGTGGTGGACGCCTGTAGTTCCAGCTACTAAGGAGGCTGAGGCAAGAGAATCGCCTAAGCCCGGGAGTTGGAGGTTGCTGTGAGCGGTTGTCGCCACAGCACTCTATCGAGGGCGATAAAGTGAGACTCTGTCTCTAAAAAAAAAAAAAAAAGATATTAAAAATAAAAAAAAAATGGAGATAACAAAAATACAATTATCACAGGACTAAAGTTAATCAAGATGATAATTGAGAAAGTGTATTTATATACTTTAAAGTGCTATATAAATGTCTTATTTATGCATTGGAGAAACTTTGTTTTCTTCACTACTATATCCATAGCACCTATGCATGGCACACACTTGCATGTTGAGTAAATTAATAAATGAATGGTTATGCAGAACACAGAAATTGGCAAGTGGTTTAAATTCTGTAATCAGAAGACAGAGATGGCTAAAGGGATTAAAAAAATAAGACTCAACTATATGCTGTCTACAAGGACTCACTTCACCGTAAAGGACACTCATGGAAAGTGAAGGGATAGAAAAACGTATTCCATGCAAATGGGAAGCAGAGGAGCAGAGAAAGGGACAAGTCTGCCATTGCACCTACAGAACCTAGCAGAGTTCTTGATCCAGGAAGTCCTTCCTATCTATTTGTTATTGTTTGGCTGATTGACTGATGGGACGTATGAATTTCCTGGAAGGGCAGCTGTCTCCTTGGCCTTGCCTAACCAGTGGAGCCCCTGTGTAGGGTGGGGTATAGGAACAAACAGCAGCCCTGACAGCACATGGATAAATCCTTTGCAAACACAAAGAGCAACATAACCTTCAAAGTTCCCACTTCTTAGTGTTTAATAGTATCTGACAGTCTCTAGGGGAGTATTAAGGGGAGGATGTGTTAGCTTCAGCCCAGCAAGATTAGACAATGAGGAAATAGGCATGTGCTAAGGGTCTGGAGGCTTGGGAGTGTTCCCTCAGACTCTGAAGCTGGAGAACTTGAATACACAAGAAGGGCGACTACCATCTTCCAGAGAAGGCAGGAAGGACTCAGACAACACCTCTCCTGTCTTGTTTACTCGACAGGTACCACGCAGAGCACTGTGTTCACCATATGGGCTCACTGTGCTGTTCAGTTTCTGCCTGGAGGCCTTCCCTCTCGCCCACTACTTGAACACCAGCTCAGATTAGGAGTGGAGAGGCCTTTGCTAACTGGCCCCAAAGTCTCTGACAACCCCCATACACACACTGTACACCATGGGCCACACCTCCTTTGTGTGTCTACTGCACTGTGTGTATGGGCCCACCATAGCCTGCATGGCTCCATGATGAGCTGACAATTTATTAAGAATAACAGCGACCATTTATGGAGTGTCTACTGTGTGCCAGGACTGGTCTGGTGCTGTACACATATGAGCACATTCAATCATCACAACATCCAGTGAGGTAGACAGTAGTCTCCCCTTTTCTCAGATGAGGAAGCCAAAACTTTGTCCAAGGTCACAGGGCTAGTCAGTGACATGGTGGAGCCTGGACCAGACCCCAGTCCATCTGATGCTGAAGCTCTTGCACCACTGATACAGCAGTGTGGAGAGGAGCTGTGGGACCACCCTTGCACCACTGATATAGCAGTGTGGAGAGGAGCTTGGAGGAACTTTATGGTACAAGCATCAGGCATTGAAAGAAGGTGATTTCTTGGGAAACATCATTCCTCTGTACTGGTCATGGCCAAGGATTTCATTCAAAGTTCTTACTGATAGAAAAACCAACTGCTGGCAGACACTTGAGCACAGAAGCTGACCCCAGAACCTGGGCTCTGAGGAGATGAGGAAAGGACAGGTTGTGACCTAGTAGGGAGATTCGAATCGATCAGTTTCACACAAATGGCTGCCCTGAGTCAGCCAGAGCAGCTACCCAGCTCCTCCTTATTCTTGGTAAGCTCGTCTGCAACATGGATAATGATAGCACCTGCCCCCCCCAGATTGTTGTGGGAATGACTGGGGATAGGTCACACTTAAACCTCCCAAGTGAGGTTTAAGTCACTCAATAGAGTCTAGAACTGGCAGTGCTCCTTTAGTGTAGGAGACAGCCATAGAAAGGCCTATGGGATATAGGCCATGGGACTGTGTAGGCTGACCCATGAATCCCAGACTGCCATAATAACCCAGTGTGAATCTGCCTCCTGTCAGTTACCTCCAAATCCCTCCTTTGCCCTCTGAGCCACACAAAACCCCACATACGTACTTGTGTGCCAGCTGTGCCTTCCATAAAGGCACCATAAGGGGCAAGTGGGGGCACTCTGCTCACCAAACTATCTTCCCTGTGGGGGGGGGGGCATTCTTTTCCTCCTGAGCTGACCTCTGCCCTCCACTTCTGGGTCCAGCATGTGTTGGTGGGTGGGGCCTCCATGGTTCATGACTTAGCCCTGCCCCCTGTCCCTCACCTGACTTCTTTCCATCCACGAATATCTACTGAGGACCTACTTACATCTGGGGCACAGCTCTGGCACTGGGACCCCCGCCTTGTCATCATGGGGCTTAGAGTTGAGTGGCAGAGGCCGGCATGCAGACAGTTGACAGCTCAGCATGATGCCTGCCAAACCCTCAGGCCCCAGCCCAGCTCTCTGCATTGCTCCCTTCACTCTGGGCCTTAGAGTGTAATCACTCCCAAGAAGTGAGTTCCTCCTATGAGCTACACACCGTGGGTAGCTACACACAAAGACCAAGGAGCCAACCCTGTAGCAACAGAGGGCCATGGGGAGATGACATGTTAGCAGAGCCATTATGGGACAGGGGTGCACATACCCTCACAGAGCCTGCTGGGGCTCACCCTGTGCCCAGGGCAGAGCCAGCTGGGCTGTACCCCAAAAGAGTCTATTGCAGGAACAAAGACAGAGGGAGTGCTGGCTTCTCGGCATGGTCTTCTTCCTCAGGACCCTACTAGGCTGCTCTGCCACCATTGCAATCAGAGGCACCATTAGGCTTTGTGATTGTGTCATAACCTTTCATTAATTGGAGTGGGATGACAGCGGCAGGTCTATAAGGCAAACAGCCCCAGCCACTGCTGCCTCTGAGCAGATTTCTTGTGGCCAGTGCCCCATTCCTCCCTCTCCCTGGGACCCCCTTGGCCAGGCCTCCCAGGTGAGCCTCCAGTGAGGGACAGAGGGACACAGGCCTCCTGCCACCTCGCCTGTATCCCCCTGCCTGCTGGGGCAGCTGCTCCGTTGGATTTTTAATGTGGTTTTCTCCTCCTCTTTTGTATTTACATAATAATAAGTCTAATAAATAGTTGTCAAGAAGATGGATGAGGGCCCTGTCTTTATGTTTTCTTGACAGATTTAGCCCTTTATGAAACTCGCCAAAGCAGAGGCTTTTCCACAGCTAATGAAAGGTAATCACTGTGAGGCCCCGCTTGGGTTTAGCTTGGAGTAATTGGAAGGAACATGAAACTTGGGATTAGAGTTTCTGGATTTGGGTCCCGGCTATACCTCTCCTGGGCTGTGTGAACTTCCTGAGTCTCAGTTTCTTCTCCAGTAAAGTGGGGTGAATAACACCTGCCCTGCCTGCTCCGTAGGGTAGAGGGGGAAAAAAGCACGTCGTCGTCGTAAATGCTAATGCATCCTTAGTGCCGCGAAGGCATCTGGATGGCCTCTTGCTCTCACTGTCATCTTCCTGTCCCTGGCCAGGTGACCACACGAGGTGTGAGCAGTTAGCGTGCTGTGCAGGTATGACCCCTCTCCTGGGAGAGAGAGAAAGGGCAATCCAAGGGACAGGGACCTGGGTTCTGGCCTCAGCTCTGCTGACTGTCTGACTGTGTGACTCGGGACAAGTCATTCACCCTCCCTGAGCCTCAGCCTCCTCCCTGTAAAATGAGGATATTCCATGAGCCAGTGTCTGGGTGTCCCCTAGCTTAAGCCACCTCCATTCTGATAGGCAGGGGAGAGTGAAACAGAGCTCTGAGTCTAAGGAAGTGTTGGGGCAGTACTGTGGGCTAGGGGAGGCTGGCGTGGTGCTCTCCTCGGAAGAGAAGGAACTGAGTGAAGCAGACGGGGCCCCGGCACCTTGACCCCATTTGCCGCCCCCTCTCCCAGCCAAGATTCGGCCAGAGTCCTCCGGCTGCACTTGGGCTGACACTGGGGTGTGGCTTTCTCACCATTCTCTTCTCCAGCAGCCTGAAATGTGACTTCCTCCCCAGCACTGTTTCCACCCCTGCTTCCCCACCTGCCCTGCCCTGCTGAAAGCTTGCTTCTTCCAGCGGTCCTCCCATGAGCGCCTCTTCCGTCTGCTCCCTCCAGATATTCCTTCATAGATCTCCGGGTCTTTAGCAGGTGAGAAGTGAGGAGTTCAGTGCTGAAGAGCCTGTCCTCTCGTGTGTCAGAAAGCAGCAGAGAAATCTAAGCTCTTCCTCTCACTAGCTGACCTTGAGAAGTCATTCAAACAGAGCCAGAGCCTTATTTTCTCATCTGGGAAATGGAAATGCTGTATATCACATTATATATAATCCTGGCTTAAATGGAATCTCCACCACCTTTCCTGGTTTGTGTTCTGCCTAAACACTTACCATTCCGCGTCTCAGTTTGTGTTTCCCTACGAACATCCAGGACCAAGGCCTGGTATGGCAATCCCAGGCAGCAGGTGTGAGTGAGGCAGGAAGGCAGGAAGGCCAGCTTCGGGCCATGGTGAGCTGGCTATGCTGATTATGCATGGGGACTCTGAGCAGTTGTACTAGGCACACCTCAGAATTGTGCCCCAGAGGACACAGAGTCTGGAGCACTTGATTCCTGCCTCCCTTCAGCTTGTCCCTCAGCTTAGCAAAGCAGATCAACCCCAGGGTGCCCGGCTGGTGTAGACTCAGGCACCACACAGTGGCTGTACTGAATGGGGAGGGGTATTGACAGCACCCCACAGTCAGTCACCCTGTTTGATTCTCTACCAGATATTTTTCTTATTTATTTTACCATCTTTACTCCCCCCGCCACACACACACACACACACCTAAGCCACACAGGGGCAGGGATTTATTCTGTTCACTCCTCTGTCTAGAACTGTGCCTGGAACATAGTAGACGTTCTCAAAGGGGTTTGAATGAAGGGATGAGTAGATTAAAAGTACTAAATTTTAGTGCAGAATTTGGCTCATAGTAAGTGCCCAATTAAAACTGTTTCCATTATCGAATCGCCTGGACGTGGTTTGTGCCCAGTGGGGCTCAGAGGTGTTTTCCTCTCATGCTCCAAGTGCCTATGGCAGGCTAAGGTGACAGCTTGCAGGGGCCCGTGAGAAGGCAAGGTGGTCTGATGATTACGGCAGCGTATCAAGGCTCTGGTCTTTAGGGCCTATATCTACATGGCCCTCATGGGCCCACCCTAGGGAACACTTGTCCTTGCTGACTATATATCAAAGGAAAGCTGTTTCCTACATCAAAGGCAATTTCTGCTCTTCTGTCAGAAACTCAAAGATTGTATTCTGGTTATAAGTAGGGAGACAGTGTGTCTAAGAGGTCCCTGTTTCCAAAGCCAGGGCTGTGGGGTCTCCCTAGCTGGCTCCCTGAGGCTCAGGACTGTTGGAGCAGGCCTGCCCCTGGCTTCCTGTCATCTGCTGGGGATTACCATGCCATTTGTTCTAATTTGTGTTGACATTTCATTTCACACACTATTAAATGAACCTCTCCAGCAAGGATGGGAGAGAAGTTTGCTTTAGTGAGAGAGGAAAAGTAATGTGTACTCCGAAGTAAAACAAGGCCCTGATTATTTCAGTGATAAAAACCTAAATAAATCTGGAGCCAGGAACCCCCCCCCCCCCCAGGATCTGGGTGGAGGGTCTGGCCTAGACTCTCCCAGGCTATATGTCCCCAAGGACTACTCAGCCCTACTGTGTGCAGTGGCAGGTGGGATACGACTGGGACAGCAAGGAGGCCTCAAAGGGGGGTCCAACAGGCAGGAGACACCAGGGCCCCTGTCTTTCCTGGGTGCCCAGAGGTCAGTGAGAAGCAGAAAAATGTGTCCTTTCTGTGTGAAGTTGGTCAGCAGCTCTGTGGAGGCCCCACTCTGCCTTGTGACCTCCACTTAGCAGTAGGTGCTGCTCAGCTAAGACAGGGATGTCAGAGCGGAATGTCTTTCTCTCCTCCTTCCCCTTCTGCCTTCCTGCTGATCTTTCAGGAAGCATTTATTGAGCATCTACTTTGTGCCAGATGCTGCTTTAGGGAGCTGAGAACAGCAGTAAATGAGGCAGTCTCTGCTCTCGTGGGACCTCCACAAAGGAGCGAGACACCAAGTGTTCAATTATTACATGGACTCAGAGCTTTGGCTGTGAATTGGGAGTGCCAGGGTGCATCTGTGGGGTGGAGGTGGGGAAATAAAATGTGAAGTCCTGGTCTTACCGCAGAGGCTCTGCTGCCATTGCTGAGGGTCGGGCTCTTGCTCGGCCCTTTCACTTCCCGTCAGATGACTATTGCAAACACCAAGTTGAGAATGACTGCACACCACACGGTGAATGCCGTGAAGTCATGGGAGAGAGCTTGCAAGGGCCACTGGGGGGAGGTCAGCAAAGGAGTCCTTGAGGAAGTAGTGTTTTACAACAAGGCTTCCAAATTTTAATGAGTCTCCTACAGATCTTTTGAGGATCTTGCTAAAATGCCGATTCTGATTCAGTAGTTCTGGATGAGGCCTGTAGTGGTGCTAATAAACTCCCTGGTGAGGCCAGTTCTGCTGGTCTGGGGGCCACATATGGAGTGGCCTTGATCTAAAGAATGATTAGTAATTTGGAGGCAATTGGGGTGTAGGTGCAACATGAGCCCCTGCAAGTGGCTGGTGGCTCTGGGCCCCCCTGGGCTGAGATGTGACCCTTTTCCTCCCACAAACAGCTTATCTGGTCCTGCCCACACTTGAGATCCCTTAACTCTGGGAGACTGCTCAGATCCCCACTCAACTGGCCACTCTCATTTCCAGGCTTTTGAGGTCGCCACTCCTTTACCTGGAACATGTTCCACTCTGTGACATTGTGTGACAGTTAGAAATGCACTCTAAGCCAGACAGCTTGGCTTTGTCTGCCAACTTCATTATTACCAGTAGTGTGGTCAAGTTCCTTCACCTCACTGTGCCTCAGTTTCTTCATCTATAAAATGGGGGAGTGGAATATAAAATAAGCCAATGCCTGTATCAATACGTCACTCTTTCCTTCCTCATAGGTGAAAAAATAAACTAAAGTAAAATATCTAGCACAGTTCCTAGGCTATACCAAGTCCTCGGTAAATGTCGGTTATTATTTTTAGCTCTTGCTGTCTTCTCCTTTACTTCTCCTCTACTCCCTACACACATATCCCCACACATGCACATTCTCCTGCTTTGCAAACCTAGTTGGAGCAGCTCCCCTGACCTCACCCTGTGGCTTGCTATGCCTTATCGCACTACACAGTCTATCTGACCCTTCTCCTCTTCTCAGGACTCGGACACACCTCCTCTCACTTTGAGCAAAAGCTTTAGTCCTTGCCCTGGCTGGCATGTCCCCTACTCCCTCTCTGGTGTTACGACTTTTTTAATCTCCCTCATTCTGCTCAGTACTAGTGACCTCCTCTCTGTTCTTCCAATTTGCCACACCTGTCCCTGCCTCAGGGCCTTTGCACTTGCTGTTTCCTCTCCTTGGACCACTCTTTCCTCAGGTGATCCTTGCTTCTTTCAAGTTTCCAATAAATGTTCACAAGACCTGGACTATTAAGAGTCAAGTATAGGGCGGTGCCTGTGGCTCAAAGGAGTAGGGCGCTGGCCCCATATGCCGGAGGTGGTGGGTTCAAACCCAGCTCTGCCAAAAAAAACTGCCAAAAGAAAAAAAAAAGTAGAGTATAAATGTCTTAATACAATGAATAAGTAAGTGAGGTGAAGGTTATGTTAACCAGTTTGATGTAAGCATTCCAAACTGTATATAAAATCAGCACCTTGTACCCCATAAATGCATTAATGTACACAGTTCTGATTTAACAAAAAAATTTTAAGCAGTCCACCAATCAAAGCCGACTTTCCTTAGCACTCTGAATGAATTTCTCTCTCCAGCATTGCTCTGATTCCCCTTCCCCTGCATATTCTTTGCAGCTCTCACCTCTGTCTGACACATATCTTATTTATTGATTATCTAGCTCCCCAACTCTCCAAGAATACAAAGACTTACCTGTATTATTTCCTATTGCATCCTGACTCCCAGACTGGCACACAGAGGTGCTTAATAAATGTGTGTTAAAGAAGTGACTGAGGGTGGGCTCCGTGTTCTGACAGGAACTAGGATAGTGTCATGAAGGAATTATGCATTAAACACTTAGCTGCACACGTGAATGGATGCACGTGAATGAGCCAGCATACTAGACTCAGCTCCGACACCAGCCCCGTACCTCGCTTATCCTTCTGGTCCTGATGTCCTTGCCTGTAAAACGGATGGCTGGGTTTGATGGTTTCCAAGGTCCCTTGCGTCATTAACAGTCCATGAGTCTGTGCTTATATGAGGGCTCAAGTCAGTGAGGAGACCTGTCTGGCTGGAGTGCAATGGCCTCATGGAGGGAAAGTGAGCTGATATGTTGGGAAGACAGGTTGCGGTCAGACTACAGAGGACTTTGAATGCTGTGCTTCGGACTTTGACTTCATTCCAAAGGCAACAAGGAGCCCCTGAGGGGTGCTGAGGAGGAGAGGGGCGTGCTGAATGTGATCCTTCAGAAAGATGACTCAACAGGGCAGCCTGTGGAGGGGGGAGGCGATTACTCTATACCTCTGTCCTTCTCGGTCTCTCTGCCCAGAATGTGTGGTCAGGCATGCCCAGGGCTCGGAGGAGAGGCTGGTAGACCCCGGCTAGGGGCCTGCGCCTGCTCCTCAAACACTCCTGGAAATCATACTGCGTGCCCGGGAAACCCTGCCCTGTTGTCACCCTCGGTCTCCACCCTCGAATGGCAGCACGGTCAGTCCCATCTTGTGCCCGCAGGCACAGACTTGTCATAATGAGGGAGAAAGGCATGAGCACCAGCGTGGAGTGGCCAGCCGGCCTGTCCAGGGAGTCTGCTTGAATCCCATTTATACAGCAGACGTCCTTTCATCCTCCTGTAAAACCGGCAGTCTGTCGGCCAGGCCTCCACCCACCTTCCCCCAGGGAGTCTGATGACCCCGGGCATGGCTGTGGAAACGGAAAAGCTCCTGTGCTGGTCAGTTTTCAGCAGGGTCAGCGTGAATGCTAACGCTGCCTGTGGAGGGGAACCCTGGGGTGGCCAGAGAGGTCACTGTCTCTGCTCCCGGGTCTGGAATGTCCTGAGCTCCTGGGAACTCAGACTCAAACTCACAGTGCTGACAACGGACTCATCCTCCCCCTCCTGTCCCCTTCCTGAAACCTGCTCCTTCCCCCTGGATCCTCATCTCAGAAAATGGCTGTGGCCTGTCCAGATACAAGGCCAATCTTATCCAAAGAACTTCTCCCTCTCCCCATGCTCAGATCCACCCACGCCTCCTCAGAGCCGTCATTTTACCTTCTGTATGTGTGTGCACATTCACTCCTTGCTTTCTAACTCAGACCCTTGTCATCTTTCAGGCAAAGTGATTCCACTGGCCTTGTACCTAGTCTCCTGGTCTCCAGTCTCACCCGCATCCAGCCATCTCATGAGTTGCAAGAATCACTCCCTAGCTGTCCATTCATTCAACAAGTATTAATGGAGTGACTAATATGAACCAGAAACTGTAGTACATAGAGACGCAGCGATGAACAGCAAGCCCACAGTGCCGAGTGGGGGAGACGGTGCCCCAGATCACCTGGGTAATGCTGTCATTCCAGTGGGAGTTAGCAGCACTGTGAGGGAAAGGGGAGGAAGGCTAAGGCTATTGGGCAGAGGGCTCTGCTCTAGTCTAACAGGGGGAAGGAAGGGCCTCTCTGAGTGACACTTAAGCAGGACACAAGGGTTAATAGTAGGACATTTGGCAGCCCCTCACTTGCATGGTGAAGCCGAGTTCCTTGGCAGTGTGGCCAGGGCCTCCCCTTCATTTCTGGTTGCCTCTTACCCCACCCCCAGCTTCAGCTCTTGCCTGCCCCACTGTGTGCCTGGGTCCACTCTCTATTTCCTTATGCCCAGCACCTTGCTGCTCCCTCTACCTAGAATGCCATTCCCAGCCCCTCACTGGCATCTGTACTTATCCTTTAAGACACAGACCCCATCCTCTAGGAAGCCCACCTGACCCTCTGGTTCAGAACAGTGATCCCATCTACCTTGTCATGTTTTTATCTGTTCAGGGTTCTGCTTCTTCCTTAGACCTTTATTCTTCCCTGAGAGCCCTCTGCTCACTGGTGCTAGTAGGTTGCAGGGACTTGGTAATTATTATCAAGCTGAACAAGCCTGACGGCGGAGCAGCCTGGCTGCTCAGGTTCTCAGCAGCAGACTGAAAGCTTCCCAAGGACACAGCCAGGCTTTAGACTTAAGCTCTCCCCCATCTCTTTACTGAAATACAAGTATTGTTATGGAAATACATACAGGGCAGATACATCTGTGCATGCCTGGGAGCATGTGAGTGTATGTATGTGTTTGTGTGTGCAATCAGAAAATCCACGGGAACTACAAAAAGCACAATTTATCAGGATTAGATATTTCCATGTTTTCTGCATGAATTATACAGAGCAGGCCTGTGCTGTGCATTTTGCTATTTTTATAAACCTTCTTGCAGAGTTTATTTTCCTTTAGCACATTTGTTGGGATAATTACATAGGGGGCAAGTGTGTGTGTGTGTAATTGAAAAGTGGGTTGGGGGTGTCCTGTCCTCCTGTGGATTGGAATGAGGTTGCGATTCCAGGAAGCTGCTCCCATGCTCTCCAGACCGGCATCCCGGGTTGTGGGCCCCTTGGCCCCGCTTCTGCAACCTGAACAGGGAAAGTGCATCTTTAGTTTGCAGCAAAGAGGCGGTTCTGCCCTGGTGCCAAATTAGGTGAGCTGATGCCCATAAGGGCTTAGCACAGTTCCTGGCACACTTGAGTGTTCAGTGAAAGGTAGAAGCTATTAGCATCTTCAGCATTATCATCATTAGTATTGTTGCCATTTAAGTTATTTAATGTATCATTATTATTATTACCATCACCGAGTGTGTCACCAAAATATTAAAGATTTACATCTCCCAGGGGGAAAAGGACATGTTTTTTTTTTTTTCTCTGAGCAATTACAACCAAATAAGGGTAATATATTAAAATGATTTCATTTAGGTAGATATCTCGCTACATAAATGAGCACAAACAGGCAATTCAATTATCAGGGAGTAAGGGAAGCAGGTGGTTGCACAGATAATCCAAAAGCCAAGCGAACAGAAATCAATTCAGAACGCTCTCTGCCATCAGGCAAGGGAGCATGCAGTAGGTCAGGCTGGACTCAGTTAAAAGGGTTTGGTTGATGACATATCCAAGGACCTTATTATAAGGAGTTGAATGTATAACAGGGCCCCAATGGCTTGGACTCAAGGTACGGCATTTCTGTGAAGATCCTTCTGGGAAAATGGAAATCTACTTAACAAGCACATGCCTATGTTTATGTATATACTCTGTGTTCAGGTGTGCCATGAGGATAGATGGATTTGGCTGTAAGTCTGGTGACCTGCACGTGATTCTTAGCTTCAAGTAAAGAAGATGAGATAACATCCACCAGCCAATTGATTTGGATAAATAAATAAGAAGACTTGCTAACAGTTACTGAGCATGTGCCAAGCATTAATTTACATGCTCTGTATCAATTGATGTGTTGACTAATCATAGCAGTTCCATGAATTAGATACTATTTGTATCTCCATTTTATGGTTTGGGAACCTAGGGTTGGAGCACTTGCCCAAATTCACCCAACTGGTAGGTGACCCAGTCAGGATACAGACCCAGACTCTGGGGACTGTGCAGATAGCCAGCCTGTTATCAGCGTCACTGATGGCACTGTCCACAGCAGTGCAGGGGTACACACGCACCACACACTCACCACACGTGTGCACACACACTCACGGGGGGCAGATTTATAGTGCTTTTTCTTTCTTCCTAAGAATGATATTGGCCTTTGCAGAACACATACACAGTCTGTCAAGGTAGCCTGGGATTAATCTATAAATTCCGTGGGTTAATTTAGATGGTTGCATTTACCTGGCCTGGGGCTGGGCTCTTGCTGTGGCCAGGATCTGGTTTCCCTGATCCTACTGTTCAGCAAGCAAGGGTTTTTAAGGGACATGAAAGTTGTGCTTGGGCTGAGTCCCACCTGTGGTGAGACTGCTCCCTTGGGAAGCCTTGCAGTAGAAGCTCCCATCCCACCCATGATAGAGCAAAACCGGGAAGATAGCTCTCCCTCTGTGCCCTTTGTTTCACTTCCAAACTGTACTCCCAGCTGCAGTGGCCCAATTATGGGGCTGGGCAACCCTGGTTAGTTGGGAGGATGGCTGTGCTTATGGCATGTCCTCACCAGGGCAAAAGATCATGTCTTTCTGGGGAAAGTAGAGTCTTCAGGGCCCAAAGCATGGCATGCTATCTTCATAGCTGCCCAGCCTTGCCTGGCTGTTTGGACACCACAGAAGGGGCATGAGTGGGAAGGGGTGGCTGAGGACCTCTCAACCTCCTCTCTTCCATCCCCAGGCCCTCCCTGGCTAGTCCCGGGACCAGCCATGGCAGCCTCGACCTGCCCTCAGAACCTGGTCTCCCTTTCACTCTGATATTGCTAATTCTCTGTTGCTATGGGAGAATATTTCACAACCTGGTTAGTGCCAGCCAGTTCCCCATACACCCAGAGGCATATGGGCTCAAAGAATGAAAATTCACCTTAGTAGCTGCTTTCAGAAGTATATAAGCAAGAGGGTAGATCAGCCTCTAAAAAAAAAAAAAAAAAATCATAAAATGGGCAGAGCCTGTGGCTCAGTGAGTAAGGGCGCCGGCCCCAGATACTGAGGGTGGTAGGTTCAAACCGCCAAACTGCAACAACAACAACAACAACAAATAGCCGGGAGTTGTGGTTGGCGCCTGTAGTCCCAACTACTAGGGAGGCTGAAGCAAAAGAATTGCCTGAGCCCAAGAGCTGGAGGTTGCTGCGAGCTGTAATGCCCCAGCACTCTACTGAGGGTGACAAAGTAAGATTGTCTCTAAAAAAAAAACAATAATAAAATAAATCATAAAATGCATCAGAAACATATGCGCCAACAGAAAGAAATTTGGGTGATTTACATCCCTCTGGTCACATGGTTAAACGGGCATTGGGTCTGTGTGGCTTGGGACTGGGGCTCCTTAGCCTTGGGTGGTGAGGGCAGCTGCTTCTTGTCATATGGAGGGAAGAGCAGCGTGAAAGTCCCCGAACCCCATTATTCCCAGTTACTCTACTCTCCCTCGTCCTCTCCCCTCCCCCACTAGACAAGTCAGGTCTACTGCTGTGACTTAGTTTCCTTATCTGTAACATAGGAATAATTCCATAGGGTTGTTGTTGCTGTGATGACAAATGAATTAGAGTGATGGCTGTGAAGTGCCTAACACACAGTCATAACTCACCCAATCTTAACTCTGCTCTCTTTCCTAAGAGCGGCAACACATACAAATGCAGGGTTTAGGTCTCTCTTCCTCGAACATAGGAGAGCTACTGAGAGTAGGGGAGGAAAATGTGGAAGAAGGAAGCCTCAGGGATTCAAACTTCAGAGTTGTCTGTAAACCTATTGACTTGTTCCATTGTCCTTATTAGGGAGTGCATTGGCCTCGTTCCCACTCTACAGATGGGGGAGATGGAGGCCTAAGCTGGAAAAATATAATCAGTGGTCTACAGTCCTGGCACAGGTCCAAGCTAAGGAGAGTTGCTAGCTGGTCTGTGCTGATGTTCCCCCAGAACATTCACCCAGAGGAGGGAAGGAGGGAATGAGTTTCCCAGATACACCAGGCCAGGAGGAGGGACAGTGACAGCTCTGCTGCTGCCTCCTCCTTCAGGGTCCCCAGGTTGAAGGCAAGGGCCCCAGGAGCTGTACTGACATGGCGTACACGCTGCCTTGCCCTCTGTACACATCATCTGCTCCCAGGCAGCAGACCTTTCCTTGTGGGTACAACCTGCGTCTCTGCTGCAAATATTTCAGCAGTAGTACAGGTAGGTCCACTCAGGGGGGACTCTAGGTGAATTCTGAGGTCTTTTCCAGTGTTGTGGTCCTATGACCTGTGAAGGCTGGCTTTGTACATCCGATAATAGCAACATCCACGGTATGGCCAGGCTCATGCTGTGAGACAGAGACCTTCGAGTACGTCACATTGCTCATTTTCTTTAGCCCTCGTGCACACCTGTAGGGTAAGGACTATCGCCATCTCCACTCCACAGGGAAGGACGACAGGACTTGAAGAGATTGTGCCTTCCTGAGACCACCAGCTGGCACACAGTCGGGAGTTTGACCCTAGTGTGAATGACTCTTCCTAGTCCACGTCCATCGAGATGCATTTGTTCCATGCTTTCTGTCTACAGCACAGTATCTGGGTTGAGGGATGAGGGAGAATTTTTAAAGTGCTGGGCAGTGCAGACAAATCAAGTGCTTTAATCGAGACTACTAAAGTACTTTTATGTCATGACCGATAAGTACAAATTGATAAAGCACAGACTCCATAGAGGAATGAGGGAGGGAATGTCTAGTAAAAGTCACTCGAATTCTACAGGTTTAATCTTGGAAGGCTTCTTGGAGGAGGAGATTTAAATCCAAGACTGGAGAGACCCCTCAGTTTTGAATGGCGAACGTTGGCCTGCCTGCCTACATTTCCACAGGCCTGCCGTTCTTGACTTGGTCCTGCTCCCTTGATGCCTCTCCAGCCCCCTTTAGGGATTTTCAGGCCCATCTCCAGAGTAGCTTCCCCTGACATCTTAGGAGATGCAGCTGTAGTTTTATGTATGTCCTGCCAGGATTCGGAGTCCCAGACCAAAGCTTCCAGAGTCTCCTAATCACAGGGAGCTCACGTGGAATCTTGGGGGAGGTTTTTCTCTTGACTCAGCCCCTGTCTTAACCCCCTTCTTAAGTTACCAGTCACTGAGTACTTACTAGGTGACAGTTCCTGGCATGTGCCTGGCATGTCCTCACACAGTGCCTGGCATGTCACTCTGTAACTGTTTTGTTTTGTTTTGTTTTGTTTTTTTTATAAGAGGAAGGGCTTTATTTACCAGCTGGGAGCTTACAGCATAGAAGAATTCCAAATGGCCGCACTCCCCAACTGGCATGGTCTTTCCCTTTTTATCAACAGCCAAAAAGTTCTACCCCACAGGTCCCCTTCTCATGGGCCAGTTTGAATCAAGTGGGAGATGCTATTCCAGCCCCTACAGAACTACACAGAACTTGGAAATTTCCAAGTTTCAAAGGAAGTTAAGTCTACAATAACTGTTTGTTGATGAATGAATGATAGCCACGTAGCCAGTAAGTGGCTGGACACGGAGTGGGACCCGGTGCTCTAAGACCCCAGAGAAGCTCTGTGCACCGCGGCCCACACCTTCACACCACATTACACTCTGCTCTTCTTAAATCTCCAGACCACCTATTGGCAAACGTTTTCCCTAAAATGCCATTCCTGGTGGGGATTTTCTGCAGGGGCAGCTTTTGGACAGCTGAGCAGGATCGGGAGTGTAGAGTTGATGCAAAACAAGTGAAGCACATTTTATGGCATGGCTGGACTTTGAGGACACTGTGCTGGGTGAAAGGAGCCAATCACAAGAGGACAAACACTTGAGATTCCACCTTGTGAACTATCTAGAGCAGTTACATTTGTATTTTGGGGTTTTTTTTTTTCTTTAGAGACAGAGTCTCACTTTGTCGCCCTTGGTAGAGTGCCGTGGCTTCATGGCTCACAGCAACCTCTAGCTCCTGGGCTTAGGCAATTCTCTTGTCTCAGCCTCCCAAGTAACTGGGACTACAGGCGCCCGCCATAACGCCCGGCTATTTTTTTGTTGCAGTTCGGCCAGGGCCAGGGTCGAACTTGCCACCCTTGGTATATGGGGCCAGCCCCCTACTCACTGAGCCACAGGCACCGCCCATTTGTAGAGTAGAACGGTGGCTGCCAGGGACTGGGAGAGGGAGAATAGGGACTTGGTGCTTAAAAGATACAGAGTGTCAATGTGGGAAGATGAAAAACTTGGACACTGGCTGTGGCTGCACTACATTATGAACGCACTTAGTGCTGCTAAGTGTACACTTAAAAAGTGGTAAAAACCAATGGATAAAACTAAGGGACCAAGCTCTGAATACAAGTGAAGAGGGTGGAGCTGGTCACGGGTTGGCAGAACAACGCTCCCCAGTGGTGTCCGCATTCGAGTCCCCAGAAGCTGGGAAGAGGCTACCTTCCCTGGCAAAGGGGGAGTAAGGCAGCAGATGGTGTTAAGGTTGCTAACCAGCTGACCTGAAGACAGGGAGAGCAGCCAGGGTCATCCATGTGTGCGCTGTGTGATCACGAGGGTCCTTCAGAGTGATGGGGGCAGCAGAAGAACTCAGAGATGTGGCCTGAGGACTCCAACTGCTCCTGCTGACCTCGAAGGTGGAGCACAAGGGCTGTAAGCCCAGGAGTTAGCCCCGGGAGGCCCATTGCAGACCGTACCCCCAGAACATACTCTAGAACTATAAGATAATACAGCAGTGCTTTTTGAGCCACCCCATGTGTGGTACTTGTAACAGCCACAAGCTAACACATGAAACTAACGCTGTCCCAGAGTGGGGGATTTGGAGCTCAGTGTTCCCTGCCATCGTGGTGAGCCCAGCACTGAGAAGTCCCATGTCAGGCTGGCCATTCCCAAAGCTTGAGGATGTCCTAGGGGGAGAAAGGAGATTTTATTCCGCGAGGTAGAAGATGAGTCACTGCAACTGCCTGCAGCACTGCCTGGCAGCGGCCTCAGCCCTCGATTTGTACTAACTTAAAAGCTCCTCATAGAAATCAAGTGAGGTCCTTACTGTCTTACATTTTACAGAGAGGAAACTGAAACCCAGAGAGGTTAAGATACTTGCTCAAAGTCACTCACAGCCTGTAAATGGTAGAGCTGGGAATTGAATCAGGATCTTTGCTTTTAGCTGCTACACTGGGAAATTGACAGGCTTGCCTTTCTGCTCCAGGAAGACAGAGTCTGACGTCAGGGGAACGCTGTAGGGGTTTTCTATTGGTGGGGGGAGCAGGCGATGCCTTCTTCATCCAATTAGTTTCAGTTGTTTAGAACAGCAATTCTCAACCTGTGGGTCGCCACCTCTTTGGGGATCAAACGACCCTTTCACAAGGACCACCTAAGACCATTCTGCATATCAGATATTTGCATTATAATTCATAACAGTAGCAAAATTAGTTATGAAGTAGCAACAAAAATAATTTTATGGTTGGGGGTCACCACAACATGAGGAACTGTATTAAAGGGTCGCGGCATGGAGAAGGTTGAGAACCACTGGTTTAGAAGGTGTGAAGGCGTGTGAAACCTTACTAAGGTTGTAAGAGTCAAAACAAAACAAAAAGTGTCCTCAGAGAAGCATCCTGTACCCTCCTCTCTTCTCTCTGTTCCCATCCCTTCTTTCTTTCTACCTTTTTCCCACCTCCCTCCTATAAATGACCAATCTCTTACAGTTCTAGTTCGTCCTTCCTGTATTCCTTTGCGCAAGTGAGCAAGATACCTGTGTCCTTTCTGGTGTCCCTCTCTGTCCTGTGTGAGGGATGGCACACTAGAAGCTCTTCCGTGGGTAGCTTTTTAACCTAACAGTACAGTATGTTCAGGAGACAGTGTGCCAGGCTCAGCTTCCTTCATCACAGAGATGTGTGTTTGGGGTCAAAGCTGGATAAAGAGCCCCTCTCTTCCCCAAAACTCATGCTTTGATCTAAAACAAAATGAAACAAAAGGAATGTGTGCTGCCACAACCTTTCCCCACGGGCAGAGCCAAGCTGCTGGGTGTGTGCTCTGCAGCGGCCTGCCTTTCTGACATTTCCAGCAGGTCACAACTGAGTCTCAGAATATCTTATAATGAAGGTACGCCATCCTCATACTGAAGAGAGAAATCAGAATCCTCACCAGTTGCTGGAGGGGAAACTGAGACTCAGAGGGGCTTTTAAGTCGTTTACTCAATTACACGATGATTCAGCACAGAGTTAAGCCAAGACTTCAGTTTTCTCTGTTTCACTTGGGTGCAGTCCCTGGTGCCTTATGGAGACAGGTTACTGAGAAGGGGAGTAGGGGGTGGAATCCAGCTAAGAACCAGGACCAGAGGAAGCAGGTGCCCCAGGGGAAAGGCGGTCAGGAGCCAGAGTCCCCTGCCCAGGTCTGGGGATGGTTGATCTGCTCGTCTCCGTGCTGGTCATCGATTCAGTCACCCATCCGACCAGCATTCTCTTAGGAGCAGCTGGGCCTTCCTGCAGAGAGGGCCTGCGTGAACACTTTCCCATCCCACCCATGAAGAACGCCGTTTTGGGCGTCGTGTTAAGGGCAAAGACCCTCTGCCTCTGGGTGTGCTCAAGTTCAGCAGTCTGTGTGAATAAGTTAATAAGACTCTCTTAGCAAAGAGAAGTTTTTGACTACTAACATGAGGACACTTTCCCGTTCATTGTCATCTCAGTTTTCAAGCCAATTTGCTGTGAGTACAAAACCCTGGCCCAACACAGATTATTGCTTAAAGAAAGAGAAACAGTGAATTACATCAAATCACCTCACTTTGTCCCGCATTCCAGCAGCCTTTCTAAATCTGCCTACCTAATTAGCTTCTTCTCCTAACCCAAAATATGATTAAATCTGTATTAAAAATATCTGTGCAGAGTAGGATCAGACACACCTGAGCATTTTCTAAATTTAGCAAAGGACAATAGGCTCTGGGTTACTTTAATTGCTGCAGGAATACATTCTAATTTGGATTTCCAGAGCATTTCTCTGTCTCCTGCCTTTAAATTGCGTAGCAGGGGAAGGGGGAGCAGGATGGGCCCCGTTCATGTCTGCTGTCCCTCCCAACTCATCTCGGAACTGAATGAACAGTGCGTGTCTGCTGGGGGAGGGGTCAGGCAGCAAGGCCCAAGCAGAGTGGGGAGGCAGCTGCGGGATCCCCTCGGCGTCCTCTTCACCCAGCTTTCCCTGCCAGCCCATAGCTGTTCCCCTGCTTTCTGAGAGAAGACACTTGCTCAGAGGTGACAAGTGGCCCTGTAGTTGGGACATGCACCAAGGAGGTGCACCTCCATGCTGTCTGTTCCTTTGCTGAGAGGTGAAACAGTGCCACTCATAATGATGTCCCCCCAGGAGGTGCCAAGGTGAGCTTTTTACAAAGGGCTTGAATGACTTTGCTAACTGCACCTGTCACCTTCCATGGCTGTGGAGGGAGAAGACCAGGAGTCCCAGCACCGTGCTGGTGCACTCAGCCAGTGGTGCTCAGTAGAGTTTACAGAGAAGTGTGTGTTTGGTGGGGAGCGGGGAGCCCAGCAGAGAACTGAGGACCGGCTGCCCAGGCCCCAGAGGTAGACCAAAGTGGGCAAGGTCCAGGGAGTGGCTGGGGTGTGAAGAGGTCTGGTCTCCCACCAGGGTTTTCAGTTCCCTGCTGGAATTATTACACCAGGTGCTTGCAACTGATTTTCAATTTGCAAAGCAAAATGAATTTGCATTAATCAGAAAAATCCACAGGAAAGACTGTTTAGATTTTAATGCAGCTGCCAGAGCCGTTTGGATTCCAGATTTACAGGAGACTCTGTTAACCCTGATGCCATCACAGGCTGGTTATCTCTCCTTTGAAACACTCACATTTGTGGAGCAGAGATTTCCTTCCTGGTCCCAGGCTGTGTGGCCCTTTTCTTCTGAACCCAGGAAGGCAGGAGTAGGGGGATAGGGGTGGTAGGAGGGATTGTCATATCGCACAGTGACATTTCTCCCAGGAAGGGCTGTATAGGGAAGTGGTGTGAGGTCTACACGAGGCAGCTCTGGGGCCAGGAAAGCAGGATCAGCTCTGAGCTCGTCTCTGCTCCTCTTCTGAAAACCTAAAAGTTGCCCCCACAGCGATGTCTTCATTCCTGGCACGGGGCCTTCTGGAGCTGCACAAGAGTGGGTAGACAGCAGGTGCTGCCCTGGTTGGGCTTCCCTCCTGGTGCTCTCCACCCAGGTGAGGAAGCAGGCACGCTGTGCTGTGTCTCTCCTGCAAAGGAGAAAGGCCCTTCCTTCCCCTCCTGATGCACGATGATCCCTTCCCCTCCGTGCCATTCTTCATTTAACAGGTATTTGTTGAGTTCCTAGGTGACAGACACTATTCTAATCATTTGTTGATACAGAAGTAAGCAAAGGAGAATAAAATTCCTACCCTCGTAGAGCTTATATTCTAGAAGGGGTTGACAACCTAGAGGTATGTAAGCAGAGGGTGGCGGATGGAGGGTGACAGAGACGGTGGTTTCCATGCAGCAGGTAGGGGTGACCCTGTGAGAGCTGAGCAGGCATCTCAGGGAGGCCAGGGAGCGAGCCATGCTGTGTGGGAGAAGTGCTCCAGACACAGGGGTAGGTGTGCCAGGCAGGCCCGGGGGGTCTGAGGCCCATCAGCAAGACGGAGGAGGAGAGGGTCACGTGGGTCTTGGAGTCCCTGTGGTCTGACCTGGGCCTCCTCCTGCTGTAGTGTTTACACCACTGTTGTCATCTCTGGCTTACTTTCCAATGAACCCTTGTCCCCTAGAGAAGAAGTATTGTTTGTATCTGTATCTCTGGTGCCTGGCATGGATGTAGTAAGGATTTGCTGAATGCTTGTTGATGAATGGAGGGAGGAAGGAAGGAGGAGGGAGGCAGAATGAGAGGAGGGGAGGATGGCATATAAGCGTTGCCACTTGGATTTGAACCTGGTAAGTCCCCCCCAGGGTTCTGTCCCTGTGCCACTGGTGAAGTAGTGACCTGCCCTTTCACCTTTCATGTGTCAGCTACATGGGAGGACATGGCTATCAGTCACATCTCCCACTTTGCTTACAGCCACAGGAGGGAGACTTCCCATGGAGGGAGGGGGGTTGAAAAGCAGATGATAAAATCATGTGCCCTCTGCCACCTATGGGTGAGAACTCTGAGGCCTGGAGGAAAGGCCTCGGAGAGAAGATAGAGTGGGCAGGCTTCTGTGGTCAAGGGTGACACAGCCCAGCCCCTCAGCCCCCTTAGCCTGTGGGCACTCCACAGTCCCCCCGAGGACTGTCCCATCTTGCTGATCCCTGGGGAGGGGAGTGTTGGAAAGTGCTGGGAACTGAAAGTAGGAGCTGGGAAGGGCCTTGCTGGCAGGCCTGAGCTCAGAGGTTGGATGGCCCTGAGAGATGGGGTGCTGCTTTAGAAGTGGGATCTTCCCACTCTAGTTGATATGCCACTGTCTTGTTCTTCCCGACAAGGAGAGGAGGAAACTTCTGGTCCTGGGCAGTGGTACCCAGAGGCAGAGAGCCTGTGAACGTCGTCCAGATCAGGGCTCAGATCAGGCCTGCCCCTCAAGTGTCCCTGTCACTGGCAAAGCCTAAAGCTTTGGAATAGGAAGGAAGTCAGCTTGGAGCTGCTTTCAACCTTTGGGCTCAAAATACTTGGATATTTGCTTTTGGCTGCATAGCCAAAAAAGAAAAAAGAAAAGGAAATGTAAGACCAAGCTGGTCAGACAGTAGGTTGCTATCAGCAACGATCATACTGTGCGAGCAGGCTCTGAGAGTAGGTGCGGCAGGCCCCAAGTCTGCGCCCTGACACCACCAGCTGTGTGACTGTGAGTACATCATCTACTCTCTCTGGGCCTCAGAGTCCTTAGCTGGAAAATGGGGAGACAGGGGGTTTCCACCTCACAGAGGATTAACTGGGCCGATCGACATTACATAATAATCAGCCCATAGGAAGTTCTCGATAAATGCCAGTTGCTGCCTTTTGAGGGGAGATAAACGAAGGAGTGAAAGAAGATATGTTTAGAAAAGAAAGCACAGTAGGGGAAGAGACCAGGCATCCCCCAAAGGGAACACTTCCTAAAGCAGGTCAGCCTTCAAGAATTAGAGCAAACAGCCGCTCCTGGCCAGGGGGGTGACCCAGCAGTGGGGCGCGAGGCTGCCTGCATCACCCCCGAGTGGCGAACAGGAATTCAGAGAGGCAGCTTCCAGCTCCCGTGCGGCTGCCTCCTGAAGCCAAGCTTCAGGGCTTTGTCCGGGTCTGTCCCAGCCTGGCTGTGCGAGGCCCACTTCCCCACTCGGGCCTCAGTTTGCTCTCCTGAGAACGAGGGTGAGTGGACTGGCTGGCCTCCAGGTGCTCCCAGGGCTCACCTTGTGCCCTTCCCTGGGACAGACACCTGTGAGGTGGTACAGAGATCAGGCTCGGGACTTAGACGTACCTGGATTTGAAACCCAGACCTGCCAGTTTCTAGATGGGTGGCACATTACCTAACCACTGTGCCTTACTCACCTCATCTTTAATTATAGGGTGGCTATAAAGTTCAAATGATATAATGTATATAAATGCTGAACAGTGTCTGGTACGTAATTGCTCAATAAATTGTAGCTATTGCTATTGCTACACTAGTTACTGTTCTTATGCACTGTCACAGAGCCTTGTGACCCAACCTAATGTCCTTCCCATCTCAGTTTAGAGACCTGTTATGTTATGGAAGCCATCAACTATGGAGATGAATCATACACCAGCCTTTCGGTGTTGAAGTTACATAAAATTCACTGCAAAGTTACCCTGATGTATCCTTAATGGTACGCATAATTGTTTCAGAGCTGTACAGTAATTAGGCATGAATGGTAAGCTAGGCATGTAAATGAAAATAATTAGTATATATAATAATTAGGCAAAGAAGGCATTTTTGTTGCCAGCAGGGAGGAGGGGGGATACTAGGGCTGGGAATGAGGATAAGATTGGGGGAAGGATGTCTCGGCCCTGTGTGGTGTTCCTTGAAGCCCATCCTTTGTCCTACGTGGGATGGCTGGTCCCATTAGCCACTCTACCCTGGGTTCTAATACTAGGACATGCTTCCAATCGGCAGAGACGCTTCCATCAGTAACACTGAACTTGGGAGGAGAGAAGAAAGAACAGGACTAATTGCCCACAGGAGCTTCAGTTTACCGAGGTGGGAAGGGACTCCTCCTTCTGTTGGGATAGTCAGTACCTGGAACAGTGCCTGGCACACATGTCTGGTGAAGGAGTGGGAATGCCTGCAAGGTGCTTGCAACGGAGAAGCTATGGTGGGCAGGAAAATCGGAGGGGAAGAGAAGAAGCGGTGAATGCGGCTGACATTCAGGAGGCCATAGAATAAAGCAGTTAGGAAAGTGGGTTGTGCAACCAGAATCCTTGGGCTGAATTCCCTGTGACGAGCTGTTTTACGCCTTAGTTTCCTGCCATGTGAATTGAAAGCAGACTGTGATGAGGACTGAATGAGTTAACACAGTTAATACGTGTAAAGTGCTCTTAGCCCAGTGCAGGGTACACAGTCAACGCTAAATAAAGCCATTTATTGGTCATTCTTACAACATGTTTCTGTAAGCATCTAGTGTCTTATAAACCCTAGCCACATTGATTCTCTGTAACTTCGCAGCCGAGAAACGGGTGGATGGATGAGCAGCAGAAAGAGGAACTAACACACAAGAGGTGAGACAGGGAGCTGTGAGGTCTCTCATTCATTCAACATACTCTTAGATTTACTGAGCACCTGGCAAGTGGTTCAGGGGAGAACCAGATAGGCAAGGTCCCCACCTTCTTGGAGCTTACAATGTAATGGGGGAGACGGTAAATGTAAGTAAGACGGACAGCATGTTGGTTGGTGGTGAGTGCTGCAGAGAAAAATTAAGGTGGGGGAGAGAATAAAGAAGGCTTGGGATGGAGGGAACCAAACTGGCCCCAGAAAGAGCAGTCGATATGCATTTGCATATATGTGTGTGGGTGCTTAGTTTGTGGCTTTTCTGTGATGAAGTTTTCAATTCCAGGGCAGCCAGAAGCTTCCTTCTTTCCATCCCCAACCTGAATTTGCTCGGGGAAAGTGTTATGCTCATTGTTTTACAGGTAGAAAAGCAAATGTTTAAAAGGCCAGTCCAAGATCACATAGCTAGAAATCGAGTGTTGGCCAGATTACCTATGTAAAGCCAAGAAAACACATTTGTAGAATCATAATTGCTAATATATTGGGGATATTAATCCGTGCAAACATGATGCTAAGTACATCATTACATGTTTACCTCCTTGAAGGCAGGTGCTGTTATCCCATTTCATAGATGAAGAAACTGAGGCCTAGAGAGATGAGTGACCTTCCCGAGGCCACACCATTAAAACCCAGTCTGCTTGTATTGTCTGACTCCAGAACCTGCTCTGTTAACCACGGAAGTGGCTTTTTTAAAGATACTGTGATGCTTGCAGAGTTTGCCGGAGAACTTGAAGGAGTGTTATGCAGTGGGCAAGAGCTCGGGCTCCGCATGTGTATTCCTAGGGTTTGACCCCTGGCCCAGCTGCGTACTAGCTGAGTGTCCCTGAGCAAATCTCACACTGGTCAGAGTTTGTCTGTACAATGGGGAGAGCAATGGTAACCCCCCGAAGTCTTGCTGTGAGGGTGAAATGAATTAACCCCAATACAGCACTTAGCACAGTGCCTGGTGCAGTGTCCAGCTATCAGCATCAAGAAACAACCCCTTGGTGCCCAGCCCCTCCCTCCACTGCCCAGTTAGGGGAGCGCTGAAGACCAGCTCAGGCAGAGGAACAGTGGCTTGGCTGGGATTGTCTCGGGCTGGTACTGGGCCGTCAGTTGTTGACAGTTCTTCCTTTGGCTCAGGCAGGCCCTCTTGCTGTTCCCTCTTAGCACTAGAATGGATTCAGCTACCTGTGACCTCATTCCCCAAAGAAACCCATAAACAGTGCCAGGTAGAGACCCTATTGCTCTTGTTCAGTGTGTCTCATAGTACCTGACACAACGTGGGCACACATTCTAGGGTTGTTGAATACCAGTGCAGTCGGTGCCACGGGCAGGGGACAAGGGGGCAGCCCCAGGACTTGGGAATGAGGCTGGATAGCACCTACCTTGCTCTGCCTGGGTCAGCTGACCACAGAGGTCATTTGAAGTGAAGCATGCCCAAACCTTTGCTGCTGGCCCCTGAACATGTGGGGTGCCAAGATGTGGAGACAAGATCAGCAAAGCCCTGCATTTCCTGACACCGAGTCTGTCTCCAGGAGCCCTGTCTAAGAAGTATTCACTTACACAGTGGATATCCCTGCAAGGTTTGGCTCCGCTCCCAGGGAGGAGACAGCGGTCAGAAGGAGGATGCTCTTGTCCCTCTCAGGGTCATAGCCAGAAGCAACATGATTTCCCCTCCAGGGACATTAAAGAGTCAGGTGCGAGGGAGCACATGTCTCCGTTGGAGGGAAGACAGCTCATGCTGTTATTTCCTAAGTGTCTTGCATTAGCCCAGAGCTGCAGCAGCTGTGACCTCCGCTCCTCCCAAACTAAGACCACCAAGGGCACCCTTGCCTTGGCCCTCCAGGCTGACACAGTCCTGGTAGAGAGGCATGTTCTAAGCACAAGGGACCTTTGGCCACTCTGCTGGGATGATTCCACTCATGAGCCCACGCTTCAGGCTGTGGCTTGGGCTTCTACATCTGTTAACAGCCACAAAATAAAAACTCCACTGCCTGAAAAACAAGTTAAAAATGCTTTTTTGTTTGGTTTTTTTTTTGAAGCCCCATCTCTGCTTCTCTTAATGGACTGTTCTGCAGGGCCTAATGTTCCCCGGAATCCCCTGTGATCCCTGAGTGTCGTATTTGTGGCTCTATTACAGCACTGAGCACATACTACTGTGATAATTTGTTCATATGTCCATAATCTCCCCCATGCAGGCTGTGCCACTTTCTTTTGCTCCTGCAGTCCCACACCCAGTGCTTGGCACAGAGGTGCTTGGAGAAAGAGTGTGGCTATGAGCAGAGTGGGGGAGGGGGCAACGGGCACGATGAGCAGCCCTCCCTGGCCGGTGCCAACGAGCCATCTACTTGCCACTGCTCAGGAGCAAAGAGAAGCTGGGTTAGGGTTGTGCTGGTGGTCCTTGCCCATGGGCCCAATGGGGGACAGCCCATGTATTCTGCCATGACTTGAAATCTCCAGCATGTCACCTGCCCGGCGGTCAGACACCCCCCACCCTCTGCCTTTTCTGCCCAGTGCTGCTTGCAGCAGCATTTCTGCCCACCCCGCTGCCCTCAGGAGGAGGACTGAGGTAAGGAGAGGCCCTGCACCTGCCAGTGTGGTCTCGAGTCACCTGACTGTTAGCACTCGTGCCCCAGCCCCCTACGCTCCACTGAGGAACTTAGAGCTTCGGAGTGGGTAGTAGGGCCCTGCTGGCTTTTTCATTGACACAGAAATATGTGCAAGCTCTTTAGCTGATAGCACAGAGATAAACTTCTAAGATGTTGACCCAGGAGTTATCACGGCGGGGATTAGAATCCCGGAGATGAAAGTGAAAAGGTCACACACGCACTCCCAGCAGTCCGGCTGCTCAGGTGGGATCCTGCTGAACTCTCAGGCGAGGCCCGACTGCAGATCAAGGTCCTGAACCTGAAGCCGCGGGGGGATGGTGCCCAGAAGCTGTCAGAGAACCAGAGTGGCATTTGGGGGAAGGTGGGGCACAGAAAGAATGACGAGTGTCTAGGACAATCTGGGGGCCGTCTCGTCCTCTCCAGCTCAGCCCTGTGTGGTGGAATCGGAGGGTTCTGACCAGGCTGGACAGCAACAGACAGGAGAGCACCTCTGGGCGCTGTGCACCTGACACTGTGTGGGATGCAGCCAGAGCTGCCCAGATGAGCCGTGCCCGCTCCACTTTGCCACCTTTGTTCTCAAGACTGAGTCTGGCCAGAGGTCTAGAGGGTCCTGGACAATGTGCCTTGACTCTTGGAATGGCTGGCTGAGCCTTTAGGGAACTTCGACACCCTGTATTCCAACCCATTCACTTTGTTGGTGGCAAAACTGAGATTGAGAAGTCACACTGTTTGCACACAGTCCCACAGCCGATGAAGACAGAGCCAGGACAGAACCAGTGTTTATCTGAAGCCGGCAGGGAAGATCTGAGTGTGTGTGCCCGGTTTATCCCCAGACATGAGCCTTAAAGGCAGGGACTTCATCAAAACAGAAGAGACACTCAATAAACATCTCCTGGATACTGTACATAGCTAGCTCATTGAATTCTCACAAATAGCATAGGAAAAAGGGATACACTTCTCCTATCCATGAGGAAACTGTGGCTCAGAAAGGTCAATAACTTGCCTGAAGTCACACAGCTACTAATTGGTAGATGAAGAGCTCACATCCAGATCTGACTTCAGAGCCAAAGTAGACCTGGCAAGGTTCCAGGATGCCTCCTACATGCCCGGTACTGTTCCAAGCCCTTACATATATTAATTTAATTAATCCTCCTAACAACCTAGGAGATAAATATTGTTATTACCCCCCACTTAAAAGGGGGGAAACAGGCACAGAGAGAATAAGTGTCTCTCCCAAAGTCACACAGCTAGAAAGAAGAAGCAAGATTTAAATCTAGACTTCTTGGCTCAGAAACTCACTCTGCCTACTGAACTGTACTCAGTAAACGTTTTTTGCAGTAATGAAAGTACAAGTGGGTCTTCAACAGTGCTCTCAGCACCCGGCAGTCTGGTATATGGAAAGAATCCCTCTTTTCCCGACCACAACCGTATCACCTCTCCTCGAACACAAATTGAAAACCACTTAGATGTACTGGAACTTGCTAGAGTCTTAATTTTACCTTGTGTTCAAGGCAGAGACTCAGGCAGTTCCCTCTGAATGTCTCCCATCCCTCCCCCTTGCCAGTGCCACCCTGCTCATGAATTAAAGATGCTGCCTGTGGCCGTGGTCTCCTAATGGCACTGCCTCTTTTGTGTTCCTCTGGGACAAATTAGGGCTGCCTGCAAGCACTCTTGGGCTTCAAGGCAACAAATAGTTGGAGACAGAAATGTCTACGGAGTGAGTTTTTCGGCTGCCTTGAAAAGAGAACACCCCTGGCTATGGCAGTAACTTCACTTTTTTTAATCATTGCTTACCCATAAGTACCTCCCTGTTATCACCACCATCATAATGCCCTGTGTTTGGGAATTGGGTTATCTCCCCAGGAGCTCAGAGTCCTGGTTTACTGTTGATGTTCCTAACAGTTCTGGGAAAGGCGAAACCAGCATGTCTTTCAGCTGTAATGGAAGGAGGAAGGGTTAACTATGAAAGTAAGCAATGACTCCTATACAAAGCCTGGGAGATTCGGGAGGTTGATGGTCCTGAGAAGGAAAAATGTCACTGGGAACAGGTGGGGGACTTGTACTCTGAGCCTTTTACTGTGCTATGCTGTGTAACCCTGGGCAAGTCACTGGCTCTCTTTGGGCCTCAGTACGAGAAGCTGGAACCCAGATCCTGACAGACACAGCAGAGGAAAGTGGTTGGGAGCACTTTATTCAGACCTGGACTTGAACTCTAACTGCTCCTTACGCTACCTGTGTGGCCTTGGACAATGTTCTGCCTGTGGCTGTATTAAAGTTCAAACCAGGGGAAACAGACCCCTCTGAAGATTTGGAACAGAGGGAACTTAACGCAGGGAATTGGTGACAGGTGATAGAAGACTGAGAAGCTTCGTTGGGGGTAGAGGCGTAAACAGAGATGAGCAAGAAGAATTACTCTGGGTGGGGGAGGCTGTATTATAAGGCCTCTCAGGGAGTGTCCCTCAGCAGAAGCTTGAATTATGGCGGCCCGTCTGTGGGACCTCACGCAGCGGAGAAGAGAGAAATACCCTGGCCTCTCCTTTCCTCCTGCCCTCCAGTCTTCGGTCAGCCAGGACAGGAAGCTGGGAAAGCGAGGCATGGAGCTGAGGGCCAGGAGGCGCAGGACCAGCTCTCCCTCTGACTGTCCTGCTTCTGTGCCCGGCAAGGATAAGGTTGACTGTCCCATTGTGCTGCTGAGAGCATTATGCCTAGTGGGGGTACGCTAACTATGGAATCATAACTACTAATTATTACGATCCTCTGATTCTTTCCTCTGTGGTAGACTAAGTGTGTGCGTGTGTGTTGAAAACCCCGCTTTGCCTGTGGGGAGGGGTTTCTGTTCTCAGAGCCAAGTGAGAAGGGGCGCGTGGGGAGGGGCTTCCACTCACTGCACGGTGAGTACCACTGAGTAACAGGTGCCCTGCTGCCCTGAGGGGCATAGAGACACAGGAAGGGTGACCCAGGCGTTGATTCCAGGTTGAACAGTAGTTTTGTCACTAAATGATTTTTAAAGTAATTTTTTACGTGATTTGCTAGGTTCAAGGTTTCATCCACAGAGGCCCAGACTAGAGCTTAGGCTTCCCAGCATTCCTGCTCATCCTGCTCGCCCTTCCTCTCCTGTTAGCCCTAATTTCCCTGCTTATCTTGCCTAATGAGCTCTGAGCGTCTGGGGGGATTTGGGCCTGAGCTGTTTGCGTGTCTGACTTCTCCTGTGTTGTGGTCATTCTGTTTGCTCCCCCATCCTGTCCTCCTCGCCTGCCCTGTGCCCTGGACCACATCCCCAGTGCTCCCTCGTGCCGGTGCCTGGCGTCCAGTCTGGTCCAGCCAGAGGGAGGCCCTAGCAGGAGGCCTGAAGGTGGGGTGTTTCCTCCCACTTTGCCACGGCTCTGGGCGTGGCTGCCTGGTCAGCGCTGCTGCCAGATAACCCCTCACCCTGCATGCTCCCTGCCCTGCCCTCTAGGGCCATTGCTAGTCCCTTGTTTTTCTCCTTGTCCTGTCCCCACCTCTGTGAATGGTCCCTTCAGCGGAGTCTCTTGTGCCCTGTCAGATGGGCTCCGGTTACCTGACCCTGACCCAAGTGCACCATTGAAGGATACTCTGCAGAGAGCTGCAGTGGCTTCAGGAGGTGGAGGCCCCGTGGCTGCGGGCTGTGAAAGCAGACTCCAGCTGCACTGCCCTTAGCCGTGGCCTTGTGCAAGTCACTCAACACCTCTGAGCCGCTTTCCTCAATTGGTTTACAGAGTTAAGAATAACAGATAATAAGATGATAAGAGATAACAGTCACTACGTTGTGGGGCCCCTACAGAAGCTGAATGAGAAATAAATGAGACAACTTGTGAGGACGGCTTAGCAGAGTGGCTGGCATATTGTAAGAGCTTAATCATGTTAGTTTTCCTCACTCTTGCAGGCCGTGAACCCGTCTTCTTCCCCCCAGAATCCCCACCGCTGAGTATGCTGCCCAACATGGGGCCTGGCACACAGCCCTCAGCAGTTTGTGGGGTTTGGGAAAGAAGGAACTGAAATAAGAGGACACTTCTCAAAGTCTCCCTCCTGGGGCCAGGAGAGGAATTGACTGTCATGAACAGTGGCCTGTCCCTTAGGAGAGGAGCCCTGGTGGCAAAGTCAAGGCAACCCCACTGTGGTCACGAATAGGAAAGAGGTTGGTTGCTCGGGGATGTTGGAGCACGCACCGGGCTGCTGGTGGCTCAGCTGGGAGTGAACCTTCGGCATGAGTGTGGAGTAGCAGAGGTCGTGGGTGGATGAGGAGGGAAGGGGGCACGATGCACCCGTCCTGGGCAGGACCCCGCAGGGGGCTCCAGCTGCCCCTCACTCACACTTGGCCTGGGGTGTTCAGCAACAAGAGATTGTTTCAGAAACAGGGGAGGGAAGGGGAGGAAGCGCCCAGCACTGGAGGCTCGAGCGCTGCCAAGCAAGCTGGTACTGGAATTATTTGCAGTCCATATGCCAATTTGCTTTGTCATTGCCTGGCTATTTTTAGAAGCCACTGGCGTATCTAGGAAACCAGAATCTGTTGACTGTGTCTCTTCAGTGCGGGGAGTGTGATTATTTCTCGGAGATGCTAGAGGAATGTGTGAGGTCAGGCTGTGGGAAGACGACCTCTTCTCCCCCTGGGTCAGGACTCACGTGTGGACAGAGCCCACGCGGCTGCAGGCCCTGCCCTCCCAAAGGGTTCATTTCTGCTCAGTGGGTTGTGAGTCCAGGGTCTGGGTGACCTTTCCCAGATGGATCATCGGCAGGGAGTGGGGGCCTCCATTTTGGCTACCAGCTGGAGGGTCCGGGGGGGGGGGGGTCCTCGCCTACTCCCTCATTTTTCCCAGGGATTAGGTGGCCATTTGTCCACTGGTCTAGGGGCAAAGCTGTCCTTTATTCCCTGCACCTAAGGAGTAAGAAATGGAAAGAAGAGGGGATGATACAGCAGCAACTTGAGCTCCTAATAGGAGCCTTGAAATAGTCCCCATCTCCCTCTATCCAGGTTGGCTCCTTCGAGGCCAGTGTCGCTCATTCAGACACTGCCTGGAGCCCAGAGAAGTGGGTGGCACCTGTTTCAAATCATTCAAATCTTTCATGCAAAGATGCCATCTCAGGAGGGATTGGGTGCCACCTTTTGCTGGGTTAATCCGTAGGTAAGCTTGCTGCTGAGGGGACTCAGCAGGGGTTTGATTAGAACTTTAAATTGTAAGGCTTTGTATCTGTTAATGTGTACATTTGCCTGGCCTGCTCCAGAGGCATCATCCAATCTGCGTTAGGGCCATTTTGGTGAGGGAAAAAGTGAGGGTTTGGGAATAAAATCCAAACTCTTTACCCAGGCCTTGCGGGCCTTATCTGATGAGACCCCTCGTTTGACCCATTTCATACCATGCCCCCTTGTCCTCAGGGCTTCAGCCCCTCCGGCCTTCTTTCCATGCCAGTTTCCATCTGCCCCAGGACCTTTGCTGTTGCTGTTGCTTTCCCACATCTTCACGGGCAGCCTCTTCTCATAATTCAGGGCATGGGTGAAAGGCTAAAGGTGCCACCCACCCTAGCCATGTTCCCCAGCAGCCTCTGTTGGGCCCTATTACCCTTCTGTATTCACAGACCTGTCACTGCCCGCCTTTGTCTCGTTGGTTTGCTTGGATACCTGTTTACCGCTCGTCTCTCTCATCCAGAATGCCGGGGATCTGCTTGCTTACTGCGCTATTCCGTTCATCTAGAGCAGTGCCTGGCGCTTAGCAGGAGTTCAGTGAAGTTTTCTTCAATAACCGATGCGAATGTAAGCTCCACGTGAACAAAAACCTGTGTATCTGGTTCACTGGCATGCTCCAGGGCCTGGCACATCGTAAGTACTCAAGAAAAAATTGTGCTGAATGAATGAAGGAGGCCTGGCAGTGAAATGATCCCTGCGCTCAGGCTCTGGGGCTAGTGTGGCTTGGCACAAACCATCCCCTGTGATTTTTATCATCTCTCTCTGCCGCCCCTTGAACAACTGCCCTCTTCACGCTTCCTCAGCTGCCTGTCCCCACAGTGCCTTCAACACACGCAGCCACTTAAAATGCAAACATCATTTCCGTGTTAGGTGGCAGAAACAGGAGTCTTTCCCATCCCATGCACAGAAAAATAATCTCATGATTTATAGAAACCTGCTCCATCACCATAAGTTGTGCTTCCTGGTTCATCATTCCCTGCCTCCAACCTGGAAAAAAAAAAAAAATTACTTCCTATTACTCCCTTTAGGGAACAAAGAAATTAAGTGGTTTTTGATTATTACATGGGCCCCATTCAGCCCTTCACTTTCATATTAAAACTACTATCCATTGGGCAGCACCTGTGGCTCAATGGAGTAGGGCACCGGCCCCATATGCCGGAGGTGGTGGGTTCAAACCCAGCCCCAGCCAAAAAAAAAAAAAAAAACTACTATCCATCACCACTCTTTTCTAATCTCAGTGGCAGCTCCCCTCTACCCTCACCCAAATTCCTCTGTGCCTCAAACCTGTGAACTTGGCGCTATCCCTGAACTTACTATAATCTGTGGAGAGTACCTATGTCCCTATTTTTCCCCTACAAAGCTGGGAGCTGATTAGTGGTGGGGACTGTGTTTTTCTTTTTTTTTCGATCTCTGTCTCTCCAGTGCTTAGCACAGTGCTGGTAAATCTTTAAGAAATGCTGGAGAAATGCTCTCTTCTCTCCCCAAGCCCCACTGCCATCATTTCATTGACTAAATGCTTTTGAAACTCTGGTTTTTACAAGTTTCCAGGTCTCTTCCTAACTCTGCTCCCACACTCACCTGAGTGACAGTTTGCTCAGATCTTTTAGGGTTCATTGCTTCCTCAAACAACTCCTGGTGTTGACATCACTGTCAACACACTCTTTACAGTTTACAAAGTGGTTTTCTTGTGCTTGACCATGTCATTATTTCTAAGCCACGTGTATCTCCACGGGGCTCCAGTCAGAAGAGTTTCTAAGTAAGCATTTACTGAGCACTTACTATGTTCCATGACTAGATTTGGGTATTTTAAGTTTCCGTCTTCTAGAAGCCTCATCGTGTGAATTCTTTCCAATATGTAGGGGAGAACAGCCTCACTAAAGCAAGGAGACAAACCTCCAGGGTCCTGTATTCCCAGTGCCGCAACGTCCATTCCAGATTAAGACCCACTTGTGTTCTGGACCAGCCTTCCTCATCAATGTGCCCACCCAGATTTATCAAAATTCAAATTCCCTATGCAGATGAGGCAAGCGCCTGTACTGACTTGCCCAGTGGAAAGTGAAGATGGGTCGTAGAACTGTGGTCCCCAAGCCCCCAGCCTTGGAGCAGTACCAGTGGGTGTCCTGGTAGGAACTGGCCGCACAGCAGGAGGTGAGAGCGGGAGTGAAGCAGGAGTGAAGCTTCGTCTGTGTTTACAGCTGCTCCCCCATCACTCGCATCACCCCCTGAGCTCTGTCTCCTGTCTGTCACTGGCAGCATTAGTTTCTCAGAGGAGGGTGAACCCCACAGACGTGTCGAATGCACATGTGAGGGATATAGGCTGCATGCTCCTTAGGAGAATATCATGCCTCCGACCCTGTCCGTGGAAAAACTGTCTTCCATGAAACTGGTCCCTGGTTCCAAAAAGGTTGGGGACCATTATAGTAGAGGGCAGTGCAGTTGTCTGGGATGGGGACTTCAGAATTAGTCCTGGGACTGCACAGGGCTATCTTTCTCCACCTCCATTCTCTCATCCTTAGGACGGAGACCCTGTCCCTCACCAGTCTCATAACAAGCTTATATAAGACTTTGAGTACCAAAGGTCTTTGTAAGAAGAAATACATTTGTGAGGGCTCCTCCACCCCACCCCCGCTTTAAATGGGCCTCCCCCATTCCACTCACTTCTGAGTGTCAAAGGCAAGTAGGCATTTTTCTCACTCCTTCCACGAGGCTAGAGCCCCATTACTTGTTCTCAGTTCTGTAAGGATTTGAATTAGTAATGATAGTGAGCATTTACTAAGCACTTACTAGGTGCTGTTGTAAGCACCTGTTAAGAATGGTTCTAAGCACTCCGCACACTTGTAGTTCAATGTTTGTAATGGAATTATTACTTTTCTAGAAAATGGGTACTTTTCCATAAATGAGCATGGAGCCTCCAAACAAAAACCATGCTATTTTTTTGTTTCCAATCTACTATAGGTTTTTTATTTCTTTTTCTTGCCTTATTGTACTAGCCCTATTGGCTAGGGCTTTCAAAACAATGTTGAATGAAATGGTGAAAGCATTCATACTTGGCTTCTTACCAGTCCACATGGGAAAACATCTAGTCTCCACTGTGAAGATTTATGTTAGTTGCATTCTTTTATCTTTTTGAAGTGTATAGAAGCTATAGTGAGGGTCAGTCCTTCTTATCTGGTATTGGTGGTTTTGTGCTTTTTAAAAATCAATCTGGCAGTTTTTAAATTTCATTCATCTTTTTAAAGAAAGAACTTTTAGTTACATTGCATTTCTCTTTGCTTTTAAATGTTCTATTTTATCGATTTGAGACTTGTCTTATTTTCCAGCACAAACATTTATTTATTTATTTATTTTGAGACAGAGCCTCAAGCTGTCACCCTGGATAGAGTGCTGTGGCATCACAGCTCACAGGAACCTCCAATTCCTGGGCTCAAGCGAGTCTCTTGCCTCTGCCTCCCAAGGAGCTGGGACTACAGATGCCCGCCACAATGCTTGGCCACTTTTTGGTTGTAGCCGTCATTGTTGTTTGGCAGGCCTGGGCTGGATTCGAACCTGCCAGCTCAAGTGTATGTGGCTGGCGCCTTAGCCCATTGAGCCACAGGTGCCGAGCCCAGCACAAACATTTAATGTGTACATTTATGTCTCAGGATTGCTTTAGTGACTACACACCACCGAGTTTGGTATATTGTATTCTTTTTTTTTTTTTTTTCTGTTAAAATATTTTCTAACTTACCTTGTCCTTTTTTATTTTACTCATGGGTTATTTAAGAAGTACATTATTTAATCTCATGATGTTTGAGGATTTTCCAGACATCTTTTCAGTTTTTATTTCTAGTATAATTCCATTATGATCAAAGTAAAGACTTCAGGTGATTTAATTTCATTCCAGTGTAATGAAACTTTTAAATTTATTTATTTACTTTTTTGCTCACTGTTTATAGCAGCAGAGACTTGTTTCATAGTCCAGGATATGATGTATCTTAGTCAGTGATTTATATGTACCTGAAAACAATGTGTATTGTGTTGTTGTTGGATACAGTGTTCGAAAACTGTCAGTTTGGTCAAGAAGTTTGATGAGATTGTTCAAGTCTTTTACACCCTTACTGATTTTTGATCACTTTTTCTATTAATTATTGAAATAGGACTGCTTAAATTTCCAACTAGAGTTTTGGTTTTGTCTGTTTGTCCTTACATTTGCATCAGCTTTTGTTTCACGTATCTTGAAGCTCCACGAGCAGGTATATATATATATATATTTAGGGTTGTTACTTCCTTTTGATGAATTGACCTCTTTGTCAAAGGAATATAAAATATTTCTTTTTATTCCTGGTAATATTCCTTGTTCTAAAATCGACTTTGTCTGATATGCTCACTCCAGTTTTGTTTTGATCAGTGTTTTCTTGGTATATCTTTTTCCATTCTTTCACTTTTAACATACTTGTGTCTTCATATTTAAAAGGTGTTTCTTGTAGACAGGATATATTAATAGTTATGTCATGCTTTTTTATTATTATAATTTTTATTTATTTGGAGACAGAGTCACACTTTGTTGCCCTTTATAGAGTGCTGTGGCATCACAGCTCAAACTCTTCGGCTCAATCGATTCTCTTACCTCAGCCTCTCAAGTAGCTGGGTCTACAGGAGCCCACCACAACGCCTGACTATTTTTAGAGATGAGGTCTCACGCTGGCTCAGGCTGGTCTTGAACCTGTGAGCTCAGACAATCCACCTACCTCGACCTCCCAAGTGCTAGGATAACAGGCATGAGCCACCGCACCCGTCCTGTCATGCTTTCTTAAAGATTCAATATTACAAACTCTATTTTTTTAACTGAAGTTTTTAGATCATTTATATTTAATGTATTTACTGATGTAATTGTGTTTCAGTCTATCATTTTATTATTTTAATTGTTACATATGTACTTTGTTCCTGTTTTCCTCTCTGCTTTATTTCGTAGTGAGTATTTTTATGATTCCCTTTTATCTCCATTGCTAGCTTACTGGCCATGTCTCTGTTTTGTTTTTAGTGGGTGTTCTGTGGTTCACTCTGTGTGTGTGTGTATCAAAG
The DNA here is from genome assembly GCA_963573935.1 of Arctocebus calabarensis. Lineage (NCBI taxonomy): Eukaryota > Metazoa > Chordata > Mammalia > Primates > Lorisidae > Arctocebus > Arctocebus calabarensis. Next base: position 103,734 of record CAUYON010065522.1, read on the forward strand.
TCTACCTTCTAATAATGTTATATCACTTCATCTATAGTGTAAAAAAACTAGCTATTCCTGTTTATTCTATTTTATACCTCCTGTCCATTATGATACCATTATTATACATTTTATAATCCTACAACACAGTGAAAATTTTTTGCTTTACACAGCTAACATTTTTAGAGATATTTTAAAAATGAGTCAAATGAATTTTACTTTACCCACATATCTCCTCTGTCCAGTGCTTTCTATTCCTTGGTATAGATCCAAATGTTTATCTAGTATCATTTTCTTTTTTCCTAGAGAACTTCCTTTAAAATTTCTTATAGCATATCTAATAGTGATGACTTAGCTTTGATCTGAAAAAGTATTTATTCTGCTTTTAATTTTGAATGATATTTTTCTGGATATAGAATTTTAGGTTGATAAGTTTTTTTTGTTTATTTCTTTTCAGTGCTTAAGGGTGTCATTGTCTTCTGCTTTCCTCAATTTATGACAAGAAGTCTGCCAACATGCCTTTGTTCCTCTATATGTAATGTTCTTTTTCCACTGGCTGCTTTTAAGATTTTATTGCTGTTTTTCAGCAGTTTGGATATAATGTGACTTGGTGTGGTTTTCTTTATGTTTACTGGGAATTCAATGCATTTCTTGGATCAGTGAGTTTATAGGTTTCATCAAATTTTGATCATTTCTTTAAATATTTTTTTCTGTGTTCCTCTTTTATATGTGAGATAGTTTGTTATCCTACAGGTCATAGATGCTATGTTCTTTTTTTTCCCCAGTCGTTTTTCTCTCTTTGCTGTATTTTGAGTGTTTTCTTTTGTTCTTTTTTCAAATTCACTAATCCTATATGTCTGATCTGCTATTAATCTCATTTATTATAGTTTTCAATTCAGTTACTGTATTTTTTCATTTCTAGAAGTTTTCTGTGGGTCATTTTTCTGTTTCTCATTTCGATCCTCATCATGTTGTTTTCCTCTGCATTCTTGAGGATATTAGTATATTTGTTATGTAGCTTGAACATTCTTATATGCTAATTCCATCATCTCTGTCATTTCTAAGTAATTTTCTATTGATTGGATATTTTTTCTGCCTCATTGGCTATTTTTTTCTTTTTCTGCCTACCTTTTTGCTTTTGTTTTTTTACTAGAACCCAAACATTTTACTTTGTTGGGTGCTGATTTCTTTTCTTTTGTATTCTTTTTGTTGGACTTCGTTCTGGCATACGGTTAATTGGGATCAGTTTTATCCTTTCAAGCCTTGTTTTTAACATCTTTTAGGGTAACTCTGGAGCTGTCATTAGTTTAGGGCTAATTTAGTCTCACTACTAAAGTGGTCCCTTTCTGAGGACCCTACCTGTGGAAATGTTCTGAGAAATGCATCATTAAGCACTTTTGTCATTGTGTGAACATCACAAAGTTTACTTACACAAACCTAGATGGTATAGTCTACTACACAGCTAGGCTATATAAAATTGCCTGTTGTTCCTGGGCCACAAACTTATATAGCATGTTGCTGTACTTACTACCATAGGCAGTTATAAAACAATAATATACAATTTACAATATACAATATTGTATACAATATTTGTATACAAATATACAATATTTGTGTATCTAAACATATCTAAACACAGAAAAGAAACACAGAAAACAAAAATATGGTATAAAAAAGTTAAAATGGCACAATTATACATATGGCACTTACCATGAAAGGAATAAGACTTCATCTCTAAAAAGGATAATACTAATAAATTAACCTTAGCTTATTGTAAGTCTTTTACGTTATAAACTTTTTATTTTTAAAAACTTTTTGATTCATTTGTAATAACTGTTTGCTTAAAGCACAACATTGTACCGTTGTACAAAAATATTTTTTTTTTTATATCCTTATTCCATAAGAGTTTTTCTATTTTTAAATTTTTTTTTTACTTTTTAAAAAATACACTTTTTATTTAAGACATTTCATTTTTCACTCATTGCTTTTAAAGTGCAATGTCATTCACTTCCCCTGTACACATTTCATATTCAAGTATTGAGAATGCCCAGTGATTCACGATAGCAGCCCCATCTTAAATCTGCCACATAATTTGCTACAAATTTGGATCCTTCAGTGATTTACTGTGTGGAACAATGCTACATCTACACTTGGGCTGGCTTAATCAACCTCTTCAAAAAATAAGGAACGCGTCACGAATTTTCATGTCATCCTTGCACGGGGGCCACACTAATCTTCTCTGTATTGTTCCAGTTTTAGTATATGTGTTGCCAAAGTGAGCACTTTTTTTTAAACTTTTTTAACATTTTTAATCTCTATGGAAAACAGTACAAAGATTCCTCAGACTAAAAGTAGACATATCACTGGATCCCAAAATCCCACTACTGGGTATTACCTAAAGAAAAAGAAGTTGTTTTATCAAAAAGACACCTGTACTTGAACGTTTTTTGCAGCACAAATCACAATTGCAAATATCCAAGCATCCATCAATTCATGAGTGGATTAACAAAATGGGGTATATGTATACTACAGAATACTACTCTGCCATGAAGAAGGATAAATTAAGGCCTTTTCCAACAATTTGGGTAGAATTGGAGACCATGATCCTAAGTGAAATATCTAAAGAATGGAAAAATAGGCCAGGCACGGTGACTCACGCCTATCATCCTGGCACCCTAGGAGGCCAAGGTGGGTGGATCACTTGAGCTCAGGAGTTCAAGACCAGCCTGAGCAAGAGTAAGACCACCTCTTTACTAAAAATAGAAAAACTAGCCAGACATAGTGGCATGTGCCTATAGTCTCAGCTACTCAGCAGGCTGAGGCAAGAGGATGGCTTGAGCCCAAGAGTTTGAGGTTTCTGTGAGCTATAATGATGCCATGGCACTCTACCCAGGGGTACAGAGTGAGACTGTCTCTACAAAAAAAAAAAATTTAATGAATGGAAAAATAAACACAACATGTACTCACCATTAAATTGAAACTAATTGATAAGCACAAAGAAAGGTAAAACTCAGTGGAAATCAAGCAGGAAAGAATGGGGAGGAGAGGATGGGTGAAAACCCACCTACCAGGTACAGAAAACACTGTCTGGGTGATGGGCACGCTTATAACCTCCTCCTCTTACACCTCGAAGACAGCCAGTGTGTACGCTGCGGCTGCTGCTTTCTTTTTGTTTTAGACAGAGTCTCACTATATCACCCTGGGTAGAGTGTCATGGCATCATTATAGCTCACAGCAACCTCCAACTCTTGGGCTCAAGCGATCCTCTTGCCTCAGCCTCCCAAGTAGCTGGGACTACAGGCACTCACCACAACGCCTGGCCATTTTTTTTGTTGCAGTTGTTTTTGTTGTTTAGCTGGCCTGGGCTGGGTTCAAACCCACTAGCCAGTGTCCTACCCACTGAGTTACAGGGCCACCGTCTGCTGCTTTCTTCTACCAAATCTGCTGTCTGGCTCTCACATTGAAACATATCATTTTAATCATGTACTTTCAAACCAAGAAGCCAATTTACATTACAAAAGTCAAATCCCTTTCCCTAGTGGTGGCTACGCAATAGACTTGGCCTTTTTTTTTTTCACTAGAGGGGCTCCCATTTGTCCAGGGCAGAAATTCTGGACTAGTGAGAGCCCCTCTGGATCTGAGTCAGGACCACATAGGAAAGAAAGAGTCATCTGGCATAGAGCACTCCTCCACCCCCTGCTCCCTGCTCCACATTCTTTGGGGTGGTGGAGGAGCCAGACTTCTCTCGGTTGTCCTCTCATCCAGAACCATAGGTCTATTTCACATGGTGCCAGAGCAATTAATTGATTGAAGAGTATGTGCCCACTTCCACATCTGCATAATTTTGCATATTTATTTAATAGACAAATAAACTCATTCAGAGTCTCTGATTCCCTCTCTTTCCCTCCTGCATTTGATGTGTCATATAAGTCTGGCTCACCCTGGGAAAGTGACCAGTTCTTCTGGTCATTGTTTTTCCAAGGGAAACGGGCACTTCTCAGAAAACCTCTAGAAGCTGTCCTTGTCCAACCTCCACGAATTCACTGCTTTGCTCCACAACCCAGGCGCTGCGGCAGTGTCCTGGTCAGCTGAGGTCTGTGCCTGGCTGGGGAGTGTGGAGGATGTGGAGGGGGTGCGAGTCAGAAAGAGTCCAGGTGGACAGGTTGTCAGAGGCCCTGCCGATGAGCATCTCCCTGGGGACTAAGCTGCTGTCACTGTGGGTAATTGGATTTCTGCTCCCCAGCAGGACAGGCACCGGTAACCTTTAGGATTAATTACTCCACTCGACCTCAGCCGCCTGCTTTGGCTGGCTGTCCTCCCCACTCTTGATCAGAACGCCCCAAAGGCTCGACATCAGGCACTGGGTGTAGGGACAGCAGGGTGAGCTGGAGACTTCTTGATCTGAGCCTTGAGAGATTGCTCGTGCGCGCTAGCAGAGGCACCTGAGAATGGTGCTATGCTTGTCCTTTGAGGCAAAGCCCCTCTCTGCCTCCGGGCAAGGTTAAAAGAACTCTTCAAAGGGTGGCAGTGTGAGGTCAGCATCCATTCTAAAGGGGAATGCCAAGTTGTCTACTCCTCTCCACCAGGTCGTCAGAGAGAGTGGCAACGGCTCCCTCCTTGAAGCTTCATTCCTGCTGAGTTTGTTCCCATGACGCAGGATCCCAGATCCGGAGGCAGGGAGACGCTTCATGCCATCCTCCTGATGGTACCGAATCTGTGACCCGCTGGCAGTGTAATGGCTGATAGCTACCGAGTCCTTACCATGCTCTCAGCGTACCTTAACGCACTTGGTGTTCATGACAGCCAGTGAGGGGTGGGGTGTCATGCTCCCCTTCTCATATGGTGAAAATTGGGCCTGAGACATGTTAGTGACAGACCACGTAGATCATTCAAAGTACAGCGTGTCTGCTGCGAGAGCCTGCCTTCCCTGATCCGTGCACTTTAGAGCTCTTGACGACAGGATTCTTACTTTCCATTTCTAGATTGGGGGCCTGAGGAGTGGTGACCGGGGTGACATAAGTTCTATAATCTTTGGCTTATCTTAGCACAGGAAAGAGTTAGCCCTTATGAATCTTTTATACAAATCACATGAGTGTTACAACCTTGAGAGCCTTTTGCTTTCCACGTTACCAGTGCTTTTGTATCTCCCTTCTCACACAGATTAATAATCAGTCAGCAAATACACATTAACATGGACCCTGAAGCTCGGTCCCTTGGCCCGATTGGGAGAGGAACCATCACTGTGCCCCATTAATCCAGTCCTCGTACACTAATCCTTATTCCGCACAGCTCCGGCACTTGGCAATGAGCAGTGTGTCATGATGAGACTTTCCTGGAAAGCCTGATTGGCCACTCACTTGTTTCCGCTGCCACCTCCCCACCCCCCCAGATGGCAGTGGGTGTTGCCATGACAACATAATGGGAAGCAATCACACTTATTGTGGGGCAGGAATGTTGACTTGCATGAAAGAGCATGTGTGTGGGGCTGAGGAGGAGATGAGAGAAACACAGACCTTCTTATGCCCAGGAAGAAAGGAAGTTAATTCAGAATTGAGGAGCCTGTCTTCCAAATTTTAAATTCCCACCTGATGCTAATGGAAACCATTTATTACTAAACCAGCTTGCATTATTCTCATAGTGTCACAGTTTACAAAAAAGAAAGAAAGAAAGGAAAACTCGCAGGACCAGGACTCTGTGCTCATTTTGAACCAAAACTTAGTCTCAGAGATGAGAAACCCCTGTTCCTTTAGTTTTTCTTTGTATTCCTTTCTTCTCTCCCCTGGTCCTTCTTTTCTTCACGTACATCTCCCAGCAGCAGGACATCCAGAAAGGTGGGGGAGGCAAGGGGTGACATTTCCACGAAAACCTAGGAGAAGAGCTAGAAGAGGAGACAAAAAAAGTACTGAATTAAGTCAAGGAAAGACTCAAGAGAAGAGTATTTATTGGCAAATTGGCAAGTCACTGGGGCAGGAGGCAGGGGGAAGCGATTCTGGGCGGCAGAGGGAGCAGTGGGCTCCAGCTGTCCGTGTGGCCTTCACTTTGAATTTCAGTCCTGCCGCAACTTTTAGGCTGGTTGAGGATAAGAGTGCTAGAGTAAGGCCCTCAGGTCCCATTCCTGGCCCTGCCACTCACTAGCTTACAAGTGCAAACTTGGGCAAGTTACCTACCGCTTATTTGCTTCGGGGCAGACAGGAGGCGGACTCCGTGAGCTAAGTCAGAACACCCCACAAGTGTTGGCTGTTGTTTGCACTGTGCAGTTGGCGCAAGTCATTTTACCTCTCTGAGCTGTGATTTACTCTCTAAAAAACATTGGCCACACTAGCAAACATTTGTGAGGATTAAATAAGGGAGAATGTGGGGAAAGTGCCTAGCTGCTTTCCAGACATACAATAGGTGTTACTCTGTCTTTAAAAAAAGAAAAAAGGTGTTAAGTAAATGTCAGTCAAACTTTGATCTATTCCAAGGGAAAAGGAAGGAGCGTGGATATCAAAACTCTCAGACATCCATTCTTTTGTCCCATACTATACAAATATAAGCCTTTAATATGCCTCTGACAGGCAAGTCTTAGTTTTGTCATCCTCAGTCATCAAGTATTTTCAGAGTACTGAGCTGGGCTGGGCGTTGCAGCAGAACAGAGTGTCCGTCCCACCTCGACGTGCTTCTGGGAAGCCAAAGAACAGCATGGGAAAGCAAATGCATCTGCGTTGTGGATGGTCCCAGGTCCACAGGAAGTACTCTGTAGCTCTTAGTTGAGTGAATGAATGAATTTGCAGTGTGTTCTGGACCTGTTACACAGAGGCTGAGTCTAGTGAATATCAGAGTGGTTCAAAAGGTGGGGCAAGGAGCTGGGATTTGAGCAGGCCTTCAAGGGGTACAGAATACCTGCAAGCCACTTGTCTTCATCAGATGTCTCTGCTTAGCACAGAGTGTCCAAGGGGCAGCTCTCCCTCCCCATCCCTGGGCCTGTCCTAAGCCCCGTTAGGTGCCACTTACCCTGCTATGCCCACAGCAGTGTGTGCACAGGAGGAATACAAGGGACATACATTAATCAGCCATCTACTGCAGCATGACAAAGTGCCCCCCAAGTTAGCTACTTAAAACAACACACATTTCTCATCTCACAGCTTCTGTGGGTCAGAAATCTGGATGTGGCTTAGTTGGGTGCCCCTGGCTTAAGAACTCTTACTTGGCTGCACTCAGGATGTCAGCCTGAGCTACAGTCACCTCAAGGCTTGACTCATGTGGCTGTTGGCTGGTCTCAGTCCCTCACCACAAGGTCTACCTCTTGTCCTGGCAACTGGCATTCGGTCCATGTGAAAGAGACAGCCCCCTCCCAAATGGACACCACTGTCTCAGAAGCGAGATCCCATCACATCTACCATGTTCTGTTAGAGCAGGTCAGCAAGCCCAGTCCCACCAGGGCAGTAGACAAGACGTGAGCGCCAGAGGACCACGGTATGCTGGCCGAGTCCTTCCCCGCTTTGCTGTTTTGCCCGTGCATAGCAAACACACTGTGTTCTAAGACTCTGAGTCTGCAGACAACATCTGGGTTTCCCGGAGCACACCCAGTAACAAGTCTGTTCTCTCATGGAGCTCTGTACGTGGTCTCTGTTGAGACTTGTGTCCTGTGAAGTGTGGTGGGTGCCACGATAGCTGGCTGAGTGTAAGGGGATGGGAGCCCTGTGTGTGGGGGTGCGAGGGCAGAGCAGGAACGAGGTCTGAGACATTGTCCTCGTGAACAAACGCTGGACTGATCTTGAAGGCCAGGCGATGCCGGCCAGAGTGGGCAGGGGGGTGCTTTAGTCAGTGGGGCCAGTGAGAGCAGAGCAGAAGAATGAATGGCATGTTGGTGGGACAGCAAACTCTCCCGGACCATGGGGATATGGAGTATGGCAGGCTATGGAAGCACAGCTGCCCAGGAGTTAACTGGCAGCTGACTCTCTAGTTTCCTAGGGTCCATCTTTTCTTTTTTTAATTAAATCATAGCTGTGTACATCAATGCATTTATGGGGTGCTGATTTTATATACAATTTGAAGTACTTACATCAAACTAGCTAACATAGCCTTCACCTCACTTTCTTAATTATTGTTTTAAGACATTTATACTTTATGCTTAGTAGATTTGACATGTACCCTTGTAAAATGCACCAATTCCCGTCCCTCAACCCATCCTCCCCCTCCCCACCCCGCTCCCTTTCCCCTTCATTCTGAGTTGTATTTGGGTTATAGCTTTCATATGGAAGTGTGCTTATAAATTGGTTTCATAGTAGTACTGAGTACATTGGATACTTTTTCTTCCATTCTTGAGATACTTTGCTAAGAATAATATGTTCCAGCTCCATTCATGTAAATATAAAAGAGGTAAAGTCTCCATCTTTTTTAAGATGGAGCACAGAGCTCCATGAGAGAACAGACTTGTTACTGGGTGTGCATAATATTCCATGGTATACATATACCACAATTTATTAATCTATTCGTGGGTCAATGGGCACTTGGGTTTCTTCCATGACTTAGCAATTATGAATTGGGCTGCAATAAACATTCTGGAGCATATATATCCTTCTTATAAAGTGATTTTTGGTCTTCTGGGTATATACCTCTATACGGGTCCATCTTGAGGGCCGTAGACTGGTTTAAGGAGTGGATGCCCCATGCACAGGTATCTCTGGAATAAAGAAGGAATGAATGATCAACACAACCTGCTTCCCTCAACCCCAAAAGCTGGGATTGAGGGGATATCTCTGGGCCCAGGTTAGGGAGGAGAAAGCAAGGTGTAAGAAGCAGCATCCTGAAGAGAACCAGGTCAAGGCTAGGGCAACATTAAAAAATCAAGCCACTGCTTTAGTTTAATAAGACAGAAAAAGAGTTATGTCTTTTTATTTATTTATTTATTTATTATTGTTGGGAATTCATTGAGGGTACAAGAAACCATGTTACACTGGTTGCATTTGTTGGGTAAAGTCCCTCTTACAATCGTGTTTTGCCCCCAAAAGGTGTGGCACACACCAAGACCCCACCCCCCTTGCTCCTTCCCTCTCTCTGCTCTTCCTTTCCCCACCCCTCCCTCAATCTTTCTCTCTCTACTCTCCCCTTCCCTCACCCCCACCATATCAATTATTCTTAGCAAAGCATCTCAAGAATGGAGAAGCATGAATCCCTTGTACTCATGTTTGATATGAGGAAAATTAATGACAATTATTGACAGGGGGGGGGTGAAGGATGGGGAGAGCAGAGAGAGGAAGATTGTGGGAGGGGTGGGGAAAGGAAGAGCAGAGAGAGGGAAGGAGTAAGGGGGGTGGGGTCTTGGGGTCTTGGTGTGTGCCACACCTTTTGGGGCAAAACACAATTGTAAGAGTGACTTTTCCCAACAAATGAAACCAGTGTAAGATGGTTTCTTGTACCCTCAAT